>JAVIAB010000124.1:10018056-10148056 GCA_032433765.1 Megaustenia siamemsis
GATTTTTTATGGTAAGCCATATTGCTTCAGAATTTTCCACAAAGAATCTCTATGAATACTATCAAATGCTTTTTTGAAATCGATGAAGTTAAGTACAAAAGGTTTTTGCTTTTCAATGTGTTCCTCCAATATAAGTTGTAGAGTGAAATTGTGGTCAAGGCAGTTTCTCCCTTTTCTAAACCCAGCCTGTTCTTCCCGCATTACTGTATCTATTGAATCCTTTATTCTATTTAGGATGATTTTGCAGAATAACTTTGAGGCAACTGACAAAAGTGTCACACCCCTCCAGTTGTTACAATCTCTAAGATTGCCCTTTTTGGAATCTTAACAATGATTCCTTTGATGATGGTAGGGTATGGGGTAAATGAAAGGTTTTTTGTCAAATTAGGACACTTTTTTTCATCTGGTGTACAGGTTTGGCTTAAACAAATATAGAAAGAGTGTCTTCAATATCTTTGTTCATTTTTCTTGGAAAATAAATGATTTATGATTTCTTAAAGGTTACAGTAAAATATATGTTTGGTTATCTATATTAGTCTTCTTTTACTCTCAGCCAGTGATAAAGATGATAAATAAATCACTCATATTTTATACAAACTACATTTTAACAATGATTTCATCAGTCAGAGTCAAAGCAATTGAAAAATAATAATTATAATCTTTTTTTAAATGCATTAATGTTTAATACAAATAATGCATTAAACATTAAGAGATTTAATGTAGCCTTTGTACTACTAATAAATTATTATTAATAAATTGGCAAAATGTGGATCATTGTGAGACATTTATTATTTGCAACTAATTACCTATTGGTTATCAATTATCAGAGGGGATAAGCAAGGAACCAAAAGCTCACAGGACAAGGATTGTTACATTTTGAATCTATATGTCTTAAGAATTACCTTAAGCAAAGAATGAGAAATATGTTACCGCCCTTTCTTCAGAGTATCTTCTTACATCTCTTTATTCTTCCAAGAATTAGGTGGTTTTCTTGGTTTACTATCAATATTTCTTTCCAGATTTATATTCTAGATTAATTTTTAGTAACCATGACCAGCTCAAGGAAGTGTTTATTTCTAGATATAAAAAAATAATGCAAAACATTTTGACCACATAGCAGAGGTTAGCCCTTTAGTCATGAATCAGAATCACTAAGTCTAGAGAATGCAGGGAAGAAGTCAATGTGGTGTGTCAACTTTCCTAAAAATCAATACACCAAACCAACATATAAGTGGGGTCATCTAGTGCTTCATGCTGAGGGACATGCTGATTAGGGGATTAGAGGACTTAAGGAGTTGTTTGATATTCAGAGAGGATAATATATTGATTAACTCACTAATGCAACAACCAACAAGTCTTATTTTTATTAATTTACTCACTAATTAACACCTTAAACACTATCTAGATCTTAGTCTGGGGACACAGCAATAGAGAACCTTTTTTAGAGAGGATTTCGTTAAAAAGTAATCTGAACATTAGAAGTGGTACCCTAAAACCTGTTGATACATACATACCTCAAGAAGAAAAATTAAAAACATAAAAGTCCATACATACATGACCTTAAGAAGAAAAATGAAGAACAAAAAAGGTAGAAACATATATGACTTCTAGATGAAAAATAAAGAACAAAGGTTCCCTCCCCTGTCTTGCTAGGCATTTGAGGAATATGGTGATAGCAACCATATTTTTCTGTAACCACTCCACATTTTTTGGGTGATGTGGTCAGTACAACGCCAAGCTACCTTTACTTACCAGAAAAATCTCTAGTACCTATTTTTAGAGAGTGGATAAACTCCAAAGCCTTGTAGGTCTGAAAAAAATCTACAATTCAAAACCAGACCCTTCAGATCAAGAAGCAAACACACCAACCACTCAGGCACTGGGGCTCCTTTGAACAAAACTAAACATCATATTCACTAATTCTGAAGTCTGATGTGTTGGACAAAGAAGATTTGTAGCATAATGCAACTCATCTATGTTCAGTTCATTCAATGTCCTTTTAAGTGCAATCAATGAAGAAGATATATCATCAGGTATAAACATGAAAAAAATGACACATGATAATGATTAAAATGTATACCCAACCATTAAAATGTATACCCAACCATTAAAATGTATACCCAACCATTAAAATGTATACCCAACCATTAAAATGTATACCCAACCATTAAAATGTACCGTAACTTGCATACAAAATTACAAGAAGACTGAGATCAAACATTGGAGATAAAGCACAATCTTTATTTTTCCTTTGAAATACAATCTGGCAATGTGTATGAGAAACTCACCAAGTCTGAGATGACAGAAAATCTACAAATATTGCAGCACTTGGTGCTATTATGTTTATAAACAAGGACAGGAAGTTGCTGTTTATGTGATCATAAAGTAAAATGTCAAAAACACAACATTGTTGTACTCACTATAAAGTGCTAGAAGTGCAAATTTCTACTCTTATAAATGTTACTTGCTAGTGTTTCAGTCTACTATTTTACATTGTCAGTAATGATCACTTTATAAAATGATAGAGTGAGAACTGTTTTTAGAATAATTGCTTGCAATATTATTCTGAAGAGATGTTATGTACACAATTAGTTGTAGTGTAGACTGCTATGAAGCTAATCTTTTAGTCATGTTAATGCATTTTAAATATCCATATATAACTATAACATTTTCTTCTTTATATTTTGTGGCTGACATCTTTGGGAACACCTGGAATATTGTTTCATAAAATGTTTCCATGCTGCTGCTAAATTTCAAATTGTGAGAAATCTTGTACATCCTGGATTTTGTGTGATGTTGCAAAATGTACATTTTATTAAAATGTGAAATAAATACTGAACAATAATTTTTATTTTCCAATTTTATTCTGATTGTATGTTTCCATGACAACATAAAGAAAGATTGCTTTCACTTTGTAACATTGTTTTGAAATATGTGCATCTTTGTTGATTTTTCTTAGAAAAAAAATTATTTATTATTTCTTAACATCATCATCATCATCATGTGCCATACTGGTTGGCGTAGGCTATCATGTCCTTCCACAATCTTCTATCTACAGTGCATCGTATCAGTTCTGTTGTTGACTGTTTTCCATGCCATGACACCAAGCTATCCAATATTTTCTCTCTTTGTCATCCGCGGTCTCTCTTTCCTTGTATTTTGCCAATTGTAACCAAGTATTCTAACTTTCCTCTTCTTGATTGTTTCTTTCTGATATTTTTTAGGAGCTCCATTTTTGTGTTGGCCTCTTTGAGAACTTCCTCATTGGTCTTTTTAGCTGTCCAAGGAACTTTCAACATTCTTCTGAGAAATCCCATCTCTGTGGCCTCTAATCGTCTTTTCAAATATGTTTGTCTACTGTGCGTGATTCACTTCCATAAGTCAGAATTGGTTCTATATAGCACCAATGAACTCTCTTTCTCATTTCTATTGACATAGATTTGTTGCATAAGATATTTTTCATTTTCTGAAATGCTATTTTGGCCTGATCTATTCTGCTTTTTATTTCTGTGGTGCATCTCCCATCTGTTGTTATTATTGTGCCCAAGTATTTCAATAGTTGCACTTGTTTCAACTTTGTCCTGTTTATTTTTATGCTGCATGATGGTGATGATTGTTTCTTCGATATGACCATTACTTCTGTTTTCTTACTATTCAAACTGAGACCCTTCTTGTTGCTTTATTTTACTATTATGTCTATCATTTCTTGTAGTTCATTCTCTGTCTCTGCTATTAAGATTGTGTCATCCGCATATTGCAAATTATTTATGTTGTGACCGTTGACTTCAATTCCTTTTTTGTCTACTATTGATCTCATAATATATTCACTGTAAAGTGAAAACAAATCTGGTGACAGAACATAGCCTTGTCTGACTCCTTATTTCTTAACACTTACATTAAAATTTGTGTTTGGTTCTCTATATTTGTTTTCTGCTGTGTTTGTCTGACAACTATTCCTCTTCTCCCTCTTCTCTTATTAAGTGGGTGTAGATGTAATTATCTATGTATTGACCTTTTGAGCCATAGCCAGCCTATACGGCATAGACCCAGATACTCTTTCTCTTATCTACATTTTTTTTTACTAGCAGTTTTCAATCCTTGTAAAGATCTTTTATCAAATCTCACCATTTTTCTCTGCTCAGTGCAAGCAACTCTATCTCATTAAGGGAGCTGATTCCTGCTGCTCTTACCTCTCTGCTCAATGTTCTTCTCAGTGTCTCTCTGGGTCGGCCTCTTTTTCTCTCACCTGTTGTTTCCCACATGAGGGCTTGCTTTGTTATTCAGTTATTATCTCTTCTCATCACATGTCCAACATATGACCATCGTCTTTTCTTGATTACTGAAGATATTAGTGGTTGATTGGCGATTTCTCTAATTTCCTCGTTTGTTTTGAATTCGTTCCACGCTATACCAAGTATTTTCCTTAGACATATATTTTCAAATGCGTTCAACTTTGTTTCTATGTCTCTTGTTGTTTTCCGGCTCACACATTACGTTAAGGGTTTTTTAGCCCAAACATCCAACTTCGGTATAGTATTTTTTATCACAGTTTTGCCTTCCTTATTGATCCTTTTTTATTTGGTTGGACAGGCTGGTGTTTCTAGAGTCACTATAGAGAAGTTGTGTAAGATCTTCATCAGCTGTTACCAGAGTCACTATAGAGAAGTGTTGTAAGATCTTCATCTGCTATTACCAGAGTCACTATAGAGAAGTGGTGTAAGATCTTCATCACCTATTACCAGAGTCACTATAGAGAAGTGGTGTAAGATCTTCATCAGCTGTTACCAGAATCACTATAGAGAAGTGGTGTAAGATCTTCATCAGCTGTTACCAGAATCACTACAGAGAAGTGGTGTAAGATCTTCATCAGCTGTTACCAGAGTCACTATAGAGAAGTGATGTAAGATCTTCATCAGCTGTTACCAGAGTCACTATAGAGAAGTGGTGTAAGATCTTCATCAGCTGTTACCAGAGTCACTATAGAGAAGTGGTGTAAGATCTTCATCAGCTATTACCAGAGTCACTATAGAGAAGTGGTGTAAGATCTTCATCAGCTATTACCAGAGTCACTATAGAGAAGTGGTGTAAGATCTTCATCACCTATTACCAGAGTCACTATAGAGAAGTGGTGTAAGATCTTCATCAGCTGTTACCAGAGTCACTATAGAGAAGTGGTGTAAGATCTTCTTCAGCTGTTACCAGAGTCACTATAGAGAAGTGGTGTAAGATCTTCATCAGCTGTTACCAGAGTCACTATAGAGAAGTGGTGTAAGATCTTCATCAGCTGTTACCAGAGTCACTATAGAGAAGTGGTGTAAGATCTTCATCAGCTGTTACCAGAGTCACTATAGAGAAGTGGTGTAAGATCTTCATCAGCTATTACTAGATTCACTATAGAGAAGTGGTGTAAGATCTTCATCAGCTATTACTAGAGTCACTATAGAGAAGTGGTGTAAGATCTTCATCAGCTGTTACCTGAGTCACTATAGAGAAGTGGTGTAAGATCTTCATCAGCTGTTACCTGAGTCACTATAGAGAAGTGGTGTAAGATCTTCATCAGCTTTTACCAGAGTCACTATAGAGAAGTGGTGTAAGATCTTCATCACCTATTACCAGAGTTACTATAAAGAAGTGGTGTAAGATCTTCATCACCTATTACCAGAGTTACTATAAAGAAGTGGTGTAAGATCTTCATCAGCTATTACTAGATTCACTATAGAGAAGTGGTGTAAGATCTTCATCACCTATTACCAGAGTCACTATAAAGAAGTGGTGTAAGATCTTCATCAGCTGTTACCATAGTCTCTATAGAGAAGTGGTATAAGATCTTCATCACCTATTACCAGAGTCACTATAAAGAAGTGGTGTAAGATCTTCATCACCTATTACCAGAGTCACTAAAGAGAAGTGGTGTAAGATCTTCATCACCTATTACCAGAGTCACTATAGAGAAGTGGTGTAAGATCTTCATCACCTATTACCAGAGTTACTATAAAGAAGTGGTGTAAGATCTTCATCAGCTATTACTAGATTCACTATAGAGAAGTGGTGTAAGATCTTCATCACCTATTACCAGAGTCACTATAAAGAAGTGGTGTAAGATCTTCATCAGCTGTTACCATAGTCTCTATAGAGAAGTGGTATAAGATCTTCATCACCTATTACCAGAGTCACTATAAAGAAGTGGTGTAAGATCTTCATCACCTATTACCAGAGTCACTAAAGAGAAGTGGTGTAAGATCTTCATCACCTATTACCAGAGTCACTATAGAGAAGTGGTGTAAGATCTTCATCACCTATTACCAGAGTCACTAAAGAGAAGTGGTGTAAGATCTTCATCAGCTCTTACCACCATTCCTGATACAAGCAGTCAGCAATAAGATGCGATCTCTTACAACCCAAGTGCTGTTTATGTTTTGATTCCTGTGCTATTCTTGAACTTAATCTTGATCTGTCCAGTGCGGCTAGATGTCGCATAAGGCTCATAGTAATTTTCACCATAGATCTCTTTTCTTGGCGAGATGATTGATCTTATCTAATGAGTCTATGCCTACCAACTTTGCTTCTCGTATAAGTGTTCATTTCAGTGTCTCCCTGGGTCTTCCTCCTTTTCTGTATCCTAATGTGTCCTATAGAAATGCATGGGCTATTAACATAATAATAATTCAAACTTCTTAAATAAATACATCATTTATATGAGACCTGCATATATCACCAATTTAGAATTAATTTCATGATGAGACATAATAGGTGGGTGTAAGTTGTAAAAATTAAGTGGAGACAAAAGTAATTGTGTGTTTTAGCATTTTTGGTGTGTATGTATTTAGTGAAATGAAGAGACTGAGGGAAGCAAAGGGAAAAGATACCAGACAACCTAAGAGAATGGCTTGGGAGAAGGTCAACAACAGAGATGATAAATAACTATGGAGATCAAAAGTTGTGGAGAAACATGATCACCTACATCAGCAGGCATGGTACTTGATGATGGCATCATATGTAAAGTTACATCTCACTGACTTCTAGTAATTTTCTATGTTAACAAGTTTGCTGCATAATTTGTTTCTACTCATCTTCTGTGTTTAACAGACCATACTCAGTAGACAATATAAAGAAATGAGCTGCCTACATGGTATCATAATTCATTAATGTGTCTGAAAATTGTCACTCTTGAGGCTCATATATTTCAGCTCTTAAGTCTCTGGGCAGTTTACAAATTTACAGGACATTTCCTTGAGTGTATAGTCTGAATTAACATGTACACTGCTGGTCATAATCATTTGCAGTTAGTAGAAGTGACCCTTAAGTCAACAACATCCTGTTTGGAGTCAGAAGATTGTAGTTAGTTCTACTATTTTCAGATTCAGAGTAGGGCCATGACATAACTTGTGTATAATCAACTTTGCATTGAGCATGTTCTCATGCGTGAGATTTAAACTGACTTTGGAAGTGATGGATTAGCCAATATTTATTTAGTCAGCTGGTTCTATAGCTAAACTCAGTCAGATTACCTGGAAAACTCATTTGTGATGAACATACTTCCATTCTTTAAAAAAATGTTTTTTTATATATATAATTAATATTTAATTTATTGATATAAAAGTAATGAATATATGCAGATTATGATTTTTTAATTGAATGAAATAACATTGTAATTTGTGTACAATATTTTATGTGTGCTTTGCTGCTGGTTAAAAAACCATAATGTTTCATCAGTTCTATTTGTAATCAAATTGTACTTTTGTGAACCATTTCTTTACTCTTCTTCAACTTAACATGTTGTTTTCCACTGCTCTAGCATTTTCTGATCTATTGTGTCCAACTTCAGTACGCAATTATTTGCAACTGTCTCCATGTCAGATTCAGATGATCTTTGATTTTCAGATTAGTTTCTTTGATTTTCTGCAAGGCAGAATTATTTTTAATAAGAGTTGTCTCACCTAAGACATAATTCTGACCAAATCTTTCCTCTTTTTATCAAGTTATTGTTCTCTGAAGAGGATTGTCCTCCAAGACTCACACAACTCACTTGCTGAATTTTTTACTGTGGCCATGAAGCCTGGCAGCCCCTGGATTGAAAGTGGTCAGTCGCAACAGCTAATTGTTTGTGTCAGGATCTGCAGCAACAGCTGATAGCTTGTGTCAGAATCTGTGGTAACAGATGATCTAGACTCTACTCCACCACTCCATGGTGGCTTTGGTCTGACCGGTCAGGCTAAGAGAGTGGAGATTTTAGGGGAAACAATCCAGTACTCAAAATGGCATGCTGTAATTGAATGTGTTTGGTTAAAAGGAACAGATGCAGCAGGTTGCTATAAAGCACACCACAGCGCATCTTTGCCAAACTTAATGCCCTTTTAGGTATAGATAACGGACCAAAGGTGTCAGCTCTCAGTGTGCTGGATCCATCAAAACAGGTGCAGATAATAAAAAGAAGTAGTTGTCAAGTTAAGGAAAGTACAATTTTGGCAGAAGTGCTCTCTACACCTCTTCTTTTGCCTGAACATATTGTTTTGATGTGATGTCATCTAACTTATAGATGTATAGTACACTCTATTGTACTTTCGAGCCGAAGACGGCACATAGGGCAAAACCACAATCTCAAAAACAGAAACCTTGCGTGCCAAAATGGCACATATTGCAGAGATCACTGCTCTAAAATATATGGCGCTGTTTCCATAACAATACTTTTACAATGACAGCTTGTCAAGCCATCGATCAACCTCCTTAGTCGCCTCTTACGACATGTCTGGAAGGTCACAGTGTCACTATTCTTTACTTCCCTCATAATGAGGCCCCAGTAACACACGGGAAAGTACACTGCAACAGATGAAATGGTTTACTCATTTGGAAAGAGTGCCAAGAGATTCTGTACCACACAAAGCATAGAAAGAGGAGATGATAGAAGAACCTGTGGTAGACCCAAATTAAGAATGACTGACAACATTCGAGAAATGCTACAACATTAATTGACAATGGTTGAGGCTGCCAGAAGAGCAAGAAATAAAACTTTGTATCTCCCTCAACACCCAAAGGGGTATAAGAGGACATGAAGAAAGAGAGATCCTATATTCTTTTCTTGCCCTGCTGGGCATATTCTAAAAATCTCTTTACCTTTAGTTCTCCATACATTACTCAGTGTAGAACATTTATCTTTTTATTTCTTGACAGAAACTGTTAGCTGTGTAGGTTATAGTTAGTTTCCTGTTGATTTAAATGTGTCACATTCTCAAGAATATTCATACATATCATCTTGGCTGACTTTATTGTGACATTTTTTAACTTCCAAAGACCACATCTTCTCTTGTTATTTTACAATTGTTAGGTGACCATTTAATGCAATCTAGTATTTTGTTTTCTTGTCATAATTTGCTTTAGCTTTTATCATCTCAAAAGGTTCTGGCTCAAAGTGCATCATTTAAAATAATAAATGTGTATTTATTTTTTGTTTGGAGTATATTTTTTTTTTAGTGAATTGAGTGTAAAATTATGTTATTTTTAGCATTGTGATGAAAAATGTCATCAGTTTATATTGTGAACATCATTTTTGCTCTTGAAATGTATTTCAAGCTAGTCAGTGTTAATTTGTTTTTTTTTCAAGACACACATGTTATGAAAATAACGTTTATAGACAAATCTGTTAGTGAGTATGAGAAGTTTAGGTAAAAAAAGGTAATTTTTAAAATTCAGAAAGCTGTTAGAAACTGCATGCAGCTTGCTGATATGTAAAACTGCATGCAGTTTGCTGATATGTAAAACTGCATGCAGTTGCTGATATGTAAAACTGCATGTAGGAATCATAAGAAAATGTCCACCTACAAATATTTGTGTCTCAGGAGCAAAAATGTTGGTTTCATGATGTTGTTTGATTATTGCTGCAATCTTTTTCCTTCAACAGTTTTTTCATTCGATGAGGAAATAAATGCTTTACTCCTCCAAGGTACTTTCTGGCACTAGCATTACCAGTCACAAAGTTTGTTAACTTGATTGACACACTGTCAACATGTTTACATCTTTAAATCTGTTTCAATTTTCATTTTTTGTTTTATTTCTTTTAGTTTTATTTTCATTGTCCTCAAAAAATTATATGTGTATGTAAGGTTTGATGGAGCTTTATTTTTGATAAACAAAATGTCTGATCTATCTTCTCACTGTGACATTTATATCATGATAATTTTAAACACCAGAATGACAAATATGGCTATATTTAATTAACCTTTTATTTTTCAGTTTGGCTTTACACAGATGTAAATGAAATCTTAACACAATCTGTTTTTTTTTCCTTTAGTGGGCGTTTTTCTCACTCACAGTTTGTTTACTTTCTTTGAAGTTATTTGTGTGATTATATTTTCTTTCAGCAAACACACTTTTCACATTAAAATTTGTATAGGGAACAACTTTCTTTAGCAAACATTCAGATATATTACTTTCTATTTCATTGAATCAGTGTTGACTAAATAACTTTATAGACTTAACACTTTATCTTCAACGCTTTGGCTCATTGTCTTTTGAAATGTTCTGTTTTTTATTTCACTCAAACACTGAATTGCTCTGTCAAAAACTGCATGGCAGATATTTTATCAAAAATCAAAAATGTTTTTTGCCAAAATACAATCAAGAATATGAAAATTGTTTCATATTACACAATGACAATAATAAAATGTGAACTGCAAGCACAAGATTCATCCCAAGTACTGTAATAAAACTCAAGATTTTACAGGTCACACTAAATTTTTTTTTTTTTCTGTGATAGAAAAACAAGAACTGAATTTTTTTTTTTTAACTTAGATTTATTGGTAAAACCAAAATACACAGTATAAAGTTTAATAAAATGAAATATTCTAATATTTATCTAAAGCTTATCACAGACCATTCATTGCACACATACATTCTTATGTCACACTATATCCCTTCTATCACTGGTAGTCTATTGTACACAGTCTCATTACTCTCTCTTACATTTACTATAGCCCCAGACAATTTTGCATTAACATAATATTAAGAATATTTGCAGTCACATTCATAGATATCCACAGTAACTAACAAAATCAGTCATTATTTAATCAAACATTTGTCCCAGATTACTTTACTTTAAACTATTGTCCCCACAGGTCACCAAAATCATATATTTAACAATCAAGCTTATATACAAATTGGAGGAAAGAAAGCTAGCAACGGAACAATCATTCAATATTTTGAAGGCATTATTTCTGGTAAGTGTTGTAGAAAATTAGTTGTATTGTTTGACGAATGTTGCAAATTGTAATAAAAAATATACATTTCTTTTCAATATGGGAATTTGCTCTGCTGTAACCATTTTATAATGGCTGCAACAGTAGTTTCCTCCTGTATGGCAGTGAATCTTGGACAACTTATGCAAAGCAGGAGAGAAGGCTAAATGCATTCCATATGCGATGTCTGCGCTGTATTCATGGTATCACCTGGAAGGATAAAGTGACAAACATCATGGTCATGACTCGCTCAGGCCTCTCAAAAATCTACACGCTGCTGAAACAACATAGGCTTCACCACCTACACCATATGAAAGATGGCTGCTTACCAAAAGATATACTCTATGGACAACTAGCAGATGGTGAAAGGACTGGGAGGGGGGGGGGGAGCCTGAAACTTCGATTTGTAGACATGTGTAAACGCAACATGAAGACTCTGAACATAAACCCTGCAGACAGCAATCTTTGGAAACACACTCTAAAGCTCCTTAATCAAGCAAGAAGCAGACAGATTCATAGAAAAAAAGAGAACACACAGTGAAAGAAAAGAAAAAAAAATAACATTTCTAGGGGTGCTGAAAAATTCATAGTCAACTATGACTGATGGGGGGTTACTATTACAACTAACCATTTTATGAAGGAAAGAATAGAAAATACTGCAGTTTTTAAAGCTGTGTGCAGTCTAGTTGACCAAAATATTTTTTAAAATGTTCTGATGATCCTGCAATGAAAATGGGAACATGCCCATTAATTAAGAAAGGTATAGGAGAGGACAAGACAGCCTATGACAACCTGCACTATCAAAGCAAGCAACAGAGCAGAATTGTGCTCCATGGTAGCAAACCTTTGATGTGGAGACAGCACTCAAAGATTATTATAGGAGACAGAACACATATACAGAACACTGGTCATCCTGATTTCCAAATATTATGACTTGAGTTCTATGAAATTACAACATACATGCTCTAATGCCATGTTATAATTTCAGATTAACTGTACCTTGATATTGTAATGAGGTTTAGCATACTCTCATGTGAATGTTGTAATTAATTAAAATTTCAGTAAAGTTTCAATTGTATCATCATCATGTGTCATACTGGTTGGCATAGGCGATCATGTACTTCCACAATCTTCTATTTAAAGTGCATCATATCATTTCGGTTGTTGGCTGTTTCATTTGCCATGACATCATGCTATCTAGTATTTTCTCTCTTTGTCATTCGCAGTCTCTCTTTCCCTGTATTTATCCAGTTGTAACCAAGTATTCAAACTTTCCTCTTCTCATGATGTGCCTGAAAAATTTAATTGTTTCTTTCTGATGTTTCTTAGGAGCTCCCTTTTTGTATTGGCTTCTTTAAGAATTTCCTCATTGGTATTTTTAGCTGTCCAGGGAACTTTAAACATTCTTCTGAGAAATCTGGTGCCTTCTCTGAGGCCTCTAATCGTCTTTTCATTTGATTGTCTATTGTCCATGATTCGCTTCCATTGGTCAGAATAGGCTCTATAAAATACTGATGAACTCTCTTTCTCACTTCTATTGACATAGACTTGTTGCATACAACATTTTTTCATTTTCTTAAATGCTATTTTGGCCTGAGCCATTCTGCTTTTTATTTATGTGGTATATCTTCCATTTGATTTTATTATTGTGCCAAAGCATTTGACACGTTGCACTTGTTTTAGATTTGTCTTGTTTATTTTTATGCTTTGTGATGGTGATGATTGTTTCCTTCATATGACCACTACTTTTGCTTTATTGCTATTCAGACTTAGACCTTTCTTGTTGCTTCCTTTTAGAATAATGTATCATTTCTTGCAGTTCACTCTCTGTCTCTACTAATAAGACTGTGTCATCTGCATGTTGCAAATTGTTTATGTTATGACATTTCACTTCAATTCCTTTTATTTCTACTATTAATCTCATAATATTTTTGCTGTAAAGTGAAAATAAATTCCGCGAAAGAACACTGCCTTGTCTGACTCCTTGTTTTATATAATGGAATTGTCTTGTTTGGTTGCTAATTCTTATCGTTGCTGTTTGTTGCCAGTACATGTTTTTTATGATTTTCAGATCCTTGTCATCAATGTTTAATTTCTCCAGCATACTGATTATTTCCACATTGAGTTATTGAGTTTTTTGCGGATCATCATCATTGCACTACGAACATGTCCGTAGGTGCTCAGATCCCCTCCTCAGCAAGTCCCGCAGTGCCCAGCGACTGACGACTTCAGTTCTGTGTTGGTTGATAAGTCTTCTTACACGCCCACTAAGTTTTTCATTTCTGGCTGTGCCCATCTTAACTCCCATCTCTTTCATCCGAAGGAGCGACGTGGATTTATGGTATTGTATGAATGAGACTATGATATAGCACAAATACTTGTGTCCACATTTAGTAAGTTTTAACAATATTTATATTATCATAAAAGTGAGAGGAAGACCCAGAGAGACACTGAGAAGAACATTGATGAGAGAGGCAAGAGCAGCAGGAATCGGCTCCCTCAATGAGATAGAGCTGCTTGCACAGGACAGAGATAAATGGCGAGATTTGATAAAATATCTTAAAAAGAATTGAAAACTGCTAGAACAAAAATTTAGATAAGAGAAGAAGTATCTTGGTCTACGCCCTATGGGCCGGCTAAGAGAAGAAGTATCTTGGTCTACGCCCTATGGGCCGGCTACGGCTCAAAAGGTCAATAGAATAGAATAAAGGTAAAGGTAAAGTACGAGACTTGAATTGGTATCTTAGCACACGAGTTTCCACCAATATGTACTAGGTTACCTATCCAGAAGTGTTCTGAGACTTCTGGATAGTGTCACTTCAAGCATCGAAACTCATGATGTAATATTATCATATCTCACTATACAGTTATTATACTGGGCTTTTTTTATTTTTTAGAATATCTATCTATCTATTGACCTTTCGAGCCGTAACCGGCCCATAGGGCGTAGACCAAGATACACCTTCTCCTATATGAATTTTTGTTCTAGCAGTTTTCTTTTAAAGATATTTTATCAAATCTCGCCATCTGTCTCTGTTCTGTGCAAGCAGTTCTATCTCATTGAGGGAGCCGATTCCTGCTGCTCTTGCCTCTCTCATCAATGTTCTTCTCAGTGTCTCCCTGGGTCTTCCTCTTTTTCTTTTACCTGTTGTTTCCCATATGAGGGCTTGCTTTGCTATTCGATTATTATCTCTTCTCATCACATTTTAGAATATACAAAGACATAAATTAAATTAACATTTCTATTTCTGTCCAGGTCTGGTGCTTAATGGTATTCACATATTTGAGCTGGCCAAGCAGAACAACTCCAAAATTTTCTTTGAGGGCAGCGTTTCACTGAACATAAAAGCACCACCAGTTTGGTAATTTCAAAACAATCAACCCATGATTGCTTTTGTCAGTCACTAATTATTTACAGCATATTGCAATCTGCACCAAAAATTATCTACCACGAGTAAAGATGGTTGTCGTCCTAACGATGGTTGTTGGAGTCCTAATTTTTATGTTCTGACAAAAGTTAACTTTTTGCCTCTTCAACTTTTTGATTGTTGAAACAGACGAGACATATTATTTTGGATAGATCAGATCTGTTATTTTGAATATTTTAGACAGACCACGCCTATCATTTTGATTATTTTAGACAGACCACACCTATCGTTTTGATTATTTTAACCATACCAGATCTATCATTTTGATTATTTTAGACATACTAGACCTATCAAATTTGATTATTTTAGATAGACCAGGCCTACCATTATGATTATTTTAGACATGCTAGACCTATCATTTTGATTATTTTAGATAGACCAAGCCTATCATTTTGATTATTTTAGACATGCTAGGCCTGTCATTTTGATTATTTTAGATAGACCAGGCTTACCATTATGATTATTTTAGACAGACCAGGCCTATCATTTTGATTATTTTAGATAGACCAGGCTTACCATTATGATTATTTTAGACAAACCAGGCCTATCATTTTGATTATTTTAGATAGACCAGGCTTACCATTATGATTATTTTAGACAAACCAGGCCTATCATTTTGATTATTTTAGATAGACCAGGCCTATCATTTTGATTATTTTAGATAGACCAGGCTTACCATTATGATTATTTTAGACAAACCAGGCCTATCATTTTGATTATTTTAGATAGACCAGGCTTACCATTATGATTATTTTAGACAGACCAGGCCTATCATTTTGATTATTTTAGATAGACCAGGCTTACCATTATGATTATTTTAGACAAACCAGGCCTATCATTTTGATTATTTTAGATAGACCAGGCTTACCATTATGATTATTTTAGACAAACCAGGCCTATCATTTTGATTATTTTAGATAGACCAGGCCTATCATTTTGATTATTTTAGACAGACTAGGCCTATTATCTTGATTAATTTAGACAGAAGGGAAAATTGAAAAAAATAGAAAAAAATGGTATGGTAAAAGCTTTACGTGGTTAGTAGACAACACAGATTAGAATGATGTTTCAGCTCAATAGGCCTTCAGCAGGAACAAACAAACAACACGCACACACAGATATGTAAGTAAATAAAACTAATCCTACATAGCTAACTAGTAAAAAGTTATGTAGGATTAGTTTTATTTATTTACATATCTGTGTGTGCGTGTTGTTTGTTTTTTCCTGCTGAAGGCCTATTGAGCTGAAACGTCATTCAAATCTGTGTCGTCTACTAACCACGTAAAGCTTTTACCATACCATTTTTCTATTTTTTTCAGTTTTCCCTCACATTCAGTTTTACTGCAGCTTCCCATTTTTAAGCATTCATTTGCATTTCTTTGCCTTAACCCCTTATTTTAGACAGACCAGGCTTATCAATTTGATTATTTTGGACAGACCAGGCCTATCATTTTAATTATTTTGGACAGATCTATATTACTATAAAAATGAAAACTAATTAATACCATCATGTTCAAACTTTTGTAGTTGCTTTTCTTCCTATCAAATATATTTTATGTACCAAATTCGACAAAAGAAATTGAATATATTTCTTCCAGTGCTGTCAGATGTCACATAGGGCTTACAGTATACCTCACCAGAAGTCCCTGTTTTGTCAAAACCTCCCAGTCTCAGTGAAGGAGTTAATACTTACTGTCTTTGCTTATCTTATCAGTCTTTTTCTTAATATTTTTTAAGGTCTGCCTCTTTTTACTTTTTCATGTTTTTTTTTAGCCATAGGAGTTTTCGGTTTTTCCTCATTATATGACCAATATATGTTGCCTTCTTTTCTCGAATATAGGTGAGACCTTTGTTACATTGACATTTCTCTCATTCTGCAGTATCTTAAATTCATTCTGTTGTATACAAAGTATTTTTGTAGATATTTGTCTTTGAATGCAATTTGTTTGTTCTCTATTTCTTTAATTGTTTTAAGGCTCCCCCAAACATAAATAATGCACATTTATTTGTAACCACTTCTTACTATTTTAGTTGAATTGCTCATTTGTGTCTAACCTGTGTGAGATAAAATACATATTGTTTAAATTATGCATTCAATTTGATTTATCTTAGAATTTAAACATTTTTGTGGTTAAAAATTGAATATTCTACCTTCAAAACTCTCAGAGTTACTCATCTTTGATATTTTTTTTAATGAGTATCAACTACTAAAAAATCCTCCACACATAAATATTTACTTGAGCTGAAAATCTGACTATTGCTGCATAGTGTCAGATATTGAGATTACTTCCATCATCATCATTGAGTGCCGTCTCCGCATCGAAGGTTGGCTACCATTGAGCGCCATTCTGCTCTGTCTCTTGCTTTGATGGTGCAGATTGTCAGTTGACCTGTCCATCTTTCGATGTTACTCCTCCATGTTAGTCTTAGTCTGGCTTTTTTACCTTGTATTTTCCCTTCCAATATTACTTTTAGTAGGCTGTTGTGTCTTTTAACATGCCCCCGAAATTTCATTTGTCTTGTTCTAATTGTGTTTAGTAGTTCTCTTTTCATTTTTAGTTGTTTTAAAACGTCATCATTTGTTTTATTTTCTTTCCGTCCAATTCTACCTATTCTTCTCTAAATCCACATTTCAAAGGCTTCAATTTTTTGTTCTGTTTTCTTGTCTAATGTCCATGTTTCTGTACCATACAGGAATATTGTGAAGATGTAACATTTTGCTATTCGTAGTTTTAGCCCTGGTGTTATTTGTTTTGATGTTAGTATACTTTTCATAGCATTAAAATTACTTTTTTCTACACCTATTCTTTTGCTTATTTTAGTTTCACATTTTCCATCACTGGTTATAGTATGTCCCAGGTAGTTGTAGCTCTGAACTGTCTCCAGGTGTATTCCTTCAACTTTGATATTTATTTGTAGGTCTTGAGAATGTTCTTTCCTTATGACTACTTCCATAACACATTAATTTCAAGTATGAAGGCAGTTGCTAGGCTCAGTTCAGCTTTATCAACAAATGTTAAACTAAAATTGCCACTTTGAGATGAAAACAAATAGTTGTGAATAGTGAATAATACACTTGAGCTAAAAATCATCAGCTTTGTTTTCATCTATCTATGTATCTATTGACCTTTTGAGCCATAGCTGGCCCATAGGGCGTAGACCAAGATACTCCTTCTCTTATCTAAATTTTTTTTCTAGCAGTTTTCAATTCTTTTAAAGATATTTTATCAAATCTCGCCATTTGCCTCTGTTCTGTGCAAGCAGGTCTATCTCATTGAGGGTGCCAATTCCTGCTGTTCTTGCCTCTCTCATCAATGTTCTTCTCAGTGTCTCTCTGGGTCTTCCTCTTTTCCTCTTACCTGTTATTTCCCACATGAGGGCTTGCTTTGCTATTCGGTTATTATCTCTTCTCATCACATGTCCAACATATGACCATCGTCTTTTCTTTATTACTGAAGATATTAGTGGTTGATTGGCGATTTCTCTAATTTCCTTGTTTGTTTTCATGCTTATGGTTTTTTATATGTATTATATTATTACAGGATTTATGAAAGCTGTCATTTCTATTCTGCGAATCATAAAAAAACATGTACTGACAACAAACAGCAGCTATAAGAATTAGCAACCAAAACAAGACAATTCCAATATATAAAACAAGGAGTCAGACAAGGCTGTGTTCTGTCGCTGGATTTGTTTTCACTTTTTAGTGAACATATTATGAGATCAAAAGTAGACAAAAAAGGAATTGAAGTCAACAGTCACAACATAAATAATTTGCAATATGCGGATGACACATTCTTAATAGCAGAGACAGAGAACGAACTACAAGAAATGATAGACATAATAGTAAAAGAAAGCAACAAGAAGGGTCTCAGTCTGAATAGTAAGAAAACAGAAGTAATGGTCATATCGAAGAAACAATCATCACCATCATGCAGCACAAAAATAAACAGGACAAATCTGAAACAAGTGCAACGTTTGAAATACTTGGGCACAATAATAACATCAGATGGGAGATGCACCACAGAAATAAAAAGCAGAATAGATCAGGCCAAAATAGCATTTCAGAAAATGAAAAATATCTTATGCAACAAATCTATGTCAATAGAAATGAGAAAGAGAGTTCATCGGTGCTATATAGAACCATTTCTGACCTATGGAAGCGATGCATGGACAGTAGACAAACAAATGAAAAGACGATTAGAGGCCACAGAGATGGCACCAGATTTCTCAGAAGAATGTTGAAGGTTCCCTGGACAGCTAAAAAGACCAATGTGGAAGTTCTCAAAGAGGCCAACACGAAAAGGAGCTCCTAAAAAACATCAGAAAGAAACAATCAACATTTTTCGAGCACATCATGAGAAGAGGAAAGTTGGAATACTTGGTTACAACTGGCAAAATAAAAGGAAAGAGAGATCACGGATGACAAAGAGAAAAATTGCTGGATAGCTTGGTGTCATGGCACGGAAAACAGTAAAAAAACAGAACTGCTATGATTCACTATGGATAGAAGATTGCAGAAAGACATGATCACCTATGCCAACCAGTATGGCACATGATGATGATGTCATTGTCATTAGGGTCTGATTTTGTTGTTTGTGCCACATGTGATCTATGCAACTTCTGAGATCTTCAAAGTGATCCACTTCTTGCAATGATTTTCCTTCCATCCATGTATACTTTTTTATCCTGAACTATTATATTTTTCATTATTCTAATCTTTTGTTCTTTGATCTAATGTTATTTACTGCTCGCTGTTATAGACAGGGCATTTGCTGTTATTTTTGCATCATGTTCACATTGCCAATAGTGCTTGCAGAATCAAAGTTTTCTATTAGAACTCCATGTATCCATCCAGTACCTTTGTTACCAGTACAACATTTCTGCATTATAAGTTTATGGCAATTCCAAACAACATCATCATCAAGTACCGGGCCTATTGGGATAGGTGATCATGTCTCTCCACAAATTTCAATCTCAACAGTTATTTATTATTTCTGTTGTTGACCTTCTGCCAGGCCATTCTCTTAAGCTGTAGTTCCCTCTATCTCTTTGTCTCTCAATTTTCCCAATTGTTACAATATGTTCCAGCTGTTCCCTTCTCATTACATGACCAAAAAATGATGATTGTTTCTTCCTAATATTGGAAATTAGCTCTCTTTTTTGCTTCGGCCTCTTTCAGAACGTTTTCATTACTCTACTTAGCTGTCCATGGTACTCTCAACATTCTTCTGTAAAACCACATTTCTACAGACTCCAGTAATTTTCTTGTCTGTGGTCCTATTGCCCATGATTCACATCCATAAGTTAAGACTGGCTTTACATAACATTTAAGAACTCTTTTTCTTGTTTCTATTGTCAAATGGATTGCATAGTATCTTCCTCACTTTTTGGAAAGCTGTTTTTTTCCAAACAACAATGGAAATAAAATACATCTTTGATTCATCCCCATTTTATTCTGGGACCATTTCTTTCCTTCGTGTTGACTGTCGTTTGTTCATCCATGCAAACTGCACAAGAATAGCAGTCATATCAAAATGTTCTTACATTTTTTATTATTGTTTATTTATGTTTGTTGTAAGATGACCTTTTCATAACACATACTAGTGCGATGTGTATGGAGATCCTGTGTTGCTGAGGCCTAGAATCCCAGTTCAATCTTATTGGTTTAATCCAAAGGAACAAAAGTGTAAAATAAATATAAACATTATCCAACATAAAATAGTATAAATTATATAAACATATTTTTTATGCAACAATTTGATTGTTTTTAACAGTTTATAATGAACGTTTTTGTTTTTTGATCCTCAAATATGGAGATTTAGATGTTTAATTCTAAATATGTAGGATTTGAGTTTAATGTTTGATGTGTAATCTCCACCATTCATTTCCTGTGACACACAAGGTAACAGCAGATAGATTAAAGAAAGAGAACATTCATAATATAGCACTGAAATACAGGATTTTTCACTAGTTATGTTTTACCAGTCTTATACATATTTTTTTTTAATTGCATTGACCAAAATATTGTTTTTATTTTATTTTTTTTAAAAACATTTTTACAGGCCTAAAATGTCAGCTATAGAAGACATAAAGGAGATGCAGTCTACTGAAGGAGTAAGTAGCTTTGTTTTTCAATTTGGTTGCACAATATAATTACCCTGTTTACAGATCTGTGTTTCAGAAACTTATTTTACTTCTGCTACACTTTTTAAACAGGATATTTAGTTGTGTTCCATAAAACAATAGCACAGAGTAACAACAACTAATCTAATAGTGAATGGCAGCTGAACATTCCCATTCTTTATCTGCTTCACCTAAATATTTAAATAACTAAAATATTTGTTATCTAATAACGATATGTAGAAATAATAATAAGAATAGGAAGTAATACAAAACAATATGTAAAAGGAGCTATAGACCTATGTAATAAGAATAAGAAGAAGTGGAGCCCATTTATACTTTTACACCATTTTTTTTCAATTAAAAAGTTATTTATGTTAATTAGGTTTGAATATATAAATAAACAAATTTTTATCTTGGTGTTTCATAAAAAATTTCTTGAACTCATTATGTAAGATAGCAACTAGACAATTATTTCCATGCTTCTTTTAAAGTACAAGTATATTCTTTGTTAGTAAGGTTGTGAGAAAACTAATATTTTAACTGATGGCTAAATTTTGTATTTGTAATTGTCAGTGCCCATAGAACCACATAATTTAAGTAGCCAAAAATAAAGTAAATTGTTATTGGTTATTGGTTATTGGTTATGGAAGGCCTCGGTATCACAGCAAACGAATTAAAATCCATAATTGCTCAACCGCCCGTGTCAGTGGAATCATCCGAATTACTAACTCATCTCCCAAACAAAGAAAGGTAACTGTAGTCCCCATCGTAGCAGTCTCAGCACACGCCAAAAGACATAAGGCGAAACCGCGCAGAAAGTGAACACAGCCAACTGTTCCCTGTCATACGATATCATCATTCATCGTAAACAAGCGGGATATCGAAGCAGAATCAAAACGGATGAGACACACAGCTCACGGTGTGCACAGAGCACTTAACTCAGTAGCTCCTGCAACAAGCCGGACTTGGAATATGAGGAAACTGCAACAAGGAACACTTTTCAGACATAGCCTTCAATGGTTCCTGCCGCCTATCCACCATATACCATGGGAGTTCGCGTCCTCCCGAAAATGATGATCGTCATAGCACTTGATGATGTCAGGCCATCATTGATGACTCCAATTCCAAACATATAGACACACAGTGGTGGTAAGTTACCACTTCCAATCCAACAGAAGCCACATGACCTGTAGTTAGCAAAACCACAGAGAGAACATGATTTTGTGACCCCCACTGATTCACTCTTAGATGTGAATGTGCAGTCCACACAAGAGGAGAAGTTTTCAACCACAGCGATCCCACCCAAGGCAATTCTGGGACAGCAAGGCAAGTCTCCTTTATAGTAGCAGAAATTGTTGTTCTCCGCTCCCTTCTTGTGGCTGCTGCCACACGATTCTGATGTCTCATTAACTTGGACATCACTCAAGAACAACGTCAGACCAACACTCCATAGATCTGGCTTTGCCGATGAAGTACCTGGTGCAACAGCCATATCAACCACACAGGAGGCTCCTGGTTTCTGGTCATTAATATCACAGACGGCACATGATGTTGTTATATTCAGTATTTCCCTCTGGAGTGTAAATATGTGGCACACACATAAAGAGTGGCCCGTGGTCACAGTAATCCCATCAAAGGCAACTCCAGGGCAGCATGGCATAGCTGTCTCAGAACAGCACAATCCCATAATGTTTTCCGCGTTCGCCACAAAGCCGCTGCTGCCACACAATCCCGACCAACTATAGGTGTGGACACCACTCACTTGCAACGACAAAACTGCCCTGTTTACATCACAAACCTCTGGAAGCGAATCACCGATGGGACCAATAGTACAATTCACTCTTCCATCGAGTATATCTTCACCGAGTCCCCCAAAAAAAGATAAGATCTTTTGTTAAAAAGCACATATGCTTTTGAGTTAAACACAAAATGAGCCCACTTCATAGATTCAAAATGATCCCTGCCAATGCCATCCGTCTGCACAAGCCAGGTCCCCAGCTACCAAAGTCACAAACGTCTGAAACGAAGCCATTCAATTAACGACTTCATCTACAGCGAAGGTCAACGAACCGCGAACAAACACAAAATAAATTGTGTAAGTTTTAAACTTAGTCCTCACAGAATAAATATATAACGCCAGAGAATTATTATTAGAGTAAAGCTGTGTAACAGAAAAAAAGAACATGTGTATATATGTATATATATATATTTGAAGAAGACTTTTGGACAACAAAAAGTATTTATTAATAAGAAAGAAATACACCCTTTATGCTATGTTATTAAAAGCAAATACTGTTTTCTGAATTTTAATGATAGAAAAGGAATATATATTGAGGCATATTACTGAAGAAAGTATGAGTACATTGCGAAAAAAAGTTCTAGTTTGCTACAGATGGCTTAAATGTCAAACATAGTAATATTTTCAAGTATTACATAATAAATGTCAGCTCATTTTGATAGAAAATAGCCAAAATAAAATATATGGGCATATAAAAAACTTGCAGACAAAAAAAAAAAAACAATTACGACAGAAATAATCATTGGAATAAAATTCAAAGAAAGTCAGAGATGAGCAATATAAATTAACATAAAAAGATCTGAAAAAAATATAATACACAACTCAAGTACTGAAAAGAGATTGTAAAGAATTGTTGATCAAACTCTCTCAAAATACTGAAAACCAAAAACTCTGCTGCAGATATTTAATTTATCCATGTAAACTTATATCTCTAATTCTTATGTTATTTTATAGAGATTTTTTGCAAGTATTAATGTAAAGAGATATAGATTTGTAGCTAACTTATTATTAAGCTTAAATAAATTGATTTACAATGGAACAAAAAAGCTGACCTTTGAAATCTCAGACCTGCCAAAGTAAGTTTACAGCGATCCATAATTATTGTTTCGAATTAATTTTAAGTGATTTTGTGTTGAATTAAGGTTCCCTTTATTATATTAACTAATTGTATTGAACAAAATATTGGTCTTATAATGCTCCACTGTATACCATTATGTATCATGACTTGAAGCAAATATTGTTGATTACTTCCCCTGGAATTAGCTTCCTTTAGCATCTCAGTGTAAATTTTCTTCATTTTTCCAAAAACTTTGACATATTTTGCTAGAACTTTCCAATCATCTGAGCACTTATGGACTTATCCAATGTGCAATGAGTATGACCAGTTGAATAAACTAAACTTTCAATTCAATCTTCATACACTTCTCTTTTTCTTGATCATTTTTGTATTGCAGCATGTTTCATTCTTAAGTTCTAAGCCTAATGAATATTGTTTATTTCTGTCTTTATTATCATCAAGTACCAAGCCTGCTGGCGTATGTGATCATGTCTCTCCACAACTTTTGATCTCGACAGCTATTTATCATTTCTGTTGTTGACCTTCTGCCAAGCCATACTCTTAAGCAGTCTGGTATTTTTTCTCTTTGCTTCCCTCTATCTCTTCGTCCCTCAATTTTCCCAGTTGTTACAATATATTCCAGCTGTTCTCATCTTATTACATGGCCAAAAAATGATGATTGTTTCTTCCTAATATTGGAAATTAGCTCTCTTTTTGCTTTGGCCTCTTTCAGAACGTTTTCATTACTCTTCTTAGCTGTCCATGGTATTCTCAAAATTCTTCTGTAAAACCACATTTCTACAAACTCAGGTGATTTTCCTGTCTGGTGTCCTATTGTCCATGATTCACATCCATATGTTAAGACTGGTTCTATATAATATTTAAGAACTCTTTTTCTTGCTTCTATTGTCAAAAATGGATTGCATAGTATCTTCCTCATTTTTTGGAAAGCTGTCTTTGCCTGAGCCATTCTGCATCTCACCTCTTTTGTACATCTTCCGTCTGAGGTTAATAAAGTTTCCAAATATTTAAATTCATTTACCTGTTTTAATATTGTTCCACTTGTCTTTATAACAGAGTGTATTGATCTCTTGAAACTGTATTTCTTGGCTGTTGTTATTTATGCTATTGTTTCTTTGAATGTTTTCATCCCTGGTGTGTTTTTTTCTTCTTCTATGAAAAGAACATTTTTTGCACTGAATCACATTTATCTGATATGTTATAAAATTATTAGCTACAAAATCTAAAAACTGATAATAATTGCAAACACACTCACCATGTCTTTGTTATAGAAAGTCTATTGTATGTAGAAATAACTGCAAACATGTAATTATTTTTGTACACTGCATTATTTTATTAAATTGTTATTTTCCTACATTTTTCCCTTATTTTTACTACAATGTAGCAAGCTTTCTGTATTGTGTTTATTTCTGAGTTGTAAATACTTTGTTTGCTATTGCTTTTTAGACCAGTATATTTTAACATATTTTTGTTTTCTTTAGTTGCATTGTGTTTTTGTCATATTTAAAAAAAACCTACAGAAATAAATAAGCTATAGCTAGCTTATTTTCTTGCCTTTGCTTTGTCTAGATTTGTTCTCTTAAGCCATACAACTTGTTTTTGTTTTTTTGCATCAAAGTTTTAGTTAAAAAATAAGAATATAACAAATGGAGGTCAACTTTTATTTGCATTCTTTATTACTTTTTGTGTTCTTGTGTTTCAAAGCAAACATTTATGCTAAATTTTCTGAGTTTTCAACAACACAATAAAGTCTCTTTACATTTTGCCCATTTCCATGATGATTATAATGACTGTATTTTTAAAATATATACTATTGCTCTTTGTATGAAGAAATATGATAGAACTACACTTGGCAGATGCTCGCACAGAATAAAAGGATGGAAATGGCAGGACAAAATTGCTAAGTAGAATTATGGAAAAGCACCAGTCAAATACCAGTGAAGAAAGAGATACAGCAAAGACGATAGTGTTGGATAGGACACACACTGTGGAAGCCAACTGAGAGTTATAATGACGGGCCCTTTTTGGAATCCCCAGGGGAAGAGGCAGAGGCAGATAAAAATATTCTTGGAAAAGACAGCTGAAAGCAGAGATGAAGATGATGGGGAAGACATGGAATGATCTTAAAAGAATGACAAGAAACAGAATAGCTTGGAAAGTGTTTGTTTAAAAACCTATGCTCCACAGGGAGTTGAAAGGTAGAAGAAGAAGACATTTGGCAGGTCTGTGTCTTGTATAGTAGTTGTCTGTTTAATATTTTTACAAATTTATAAGCCATTTTTATTATTTTTTGTAATTATGAAATGTAAGGTTACTGTCTACTATTGTTCACTAGGGTTGGTACATTATCTCTCCATATGTTTTGTTATTAAAGGATAATTAAAAAAATAAAACTGAAAAACTGAGACTCTTAACTCATCAGATATAAGGTAACTGGAACATAGCACCTTATGGATTCTCGCTGATGCTGCAGAGTTAGTGGCAGAGTTAAGTCCTTTTTATGAAATCTAACAAGATTGTTGATGGTAACTTTCTGATCTCAGTGATGATAGTTTTTATATACAAGAACAAGAATAAAACACCAATGAGTCCATGGCAACTGTGTGCTGGAATTGAATGGAATGGAATGGAATGGAGTGGAGTAGAGTAGAGTAGGGTAGGGTAGGGTAGGGTAGGGTAGGATAAGGTAGGATAGGGTAAGGTAGGGTAGGGTAGGGTAGGGTAGGGTAGGGTAGGATAAGGTAGGATAGAAGATAGGTCAAAACATGGTGTGGGATTCATAGACATTCAGAGAACGCAAAATCTATCTCAGTAATAAAGTGTTTGCATGGATCAATCATGGCTGACTGGGGTTTTTATTTCAACAGAGGAAATGGACAGTACAACAAGCACTAAACTAGAATATGGACAGTACAACATGGGTTAAACTAGAATATGGACAGTACAACAAGCACTAAATTATAATATGGACAGTACAACAAGCACTAAACTAGAATATGGACAGTACAACATGGGTTAAACTAGAATATGGACAGTACAACAAGGGCTAAACTAGAATATGGACAGTACAACAAGGGCTAAACTAGAATATGGACAGTACAACAAGGGTTAAACTAGAATATGGACAGTACAACATGGGTTAAACTAGAATATGGACAGTACAACATGGGTTAAACTAGAATATGGACAGTACAACAAGGGTTAAACTAGAATATGGACAGTACAACAAGGGCTAAACTAGAATATGGACAGTACAACAAGGGTTAAACTAGAATATGGACAGTACAACAAGGGCTAAACTAGAATATGGACAGTACAACAAGGGCTAAACTAGAATATGTACAGTACAACAAGGGCTAAACTAGAATATGGACAGTACAACAAGGGCTAAACTAGAATATGGACAGTACAACAAGGGTTAAACTAGAATATGGACAGTACAACAAGGGCTAAACTAGAATATGGACAGTACAACAAGGGCTAAACTAGAATATGGACAGTACAACAAGGGCTAAACTAGAATATGGACAGTACAACAAGGGTTAAACTAGAATATGGACAGTACAACATGGGTTAAACTAGAATATGGACAGTACAACAAGGACTAAACTAGAATATGTACAGTACAACAAGGGCTAAACTAGAATATGGACAGTACAACATGGGTTAAACTAGAATATGGACAGTACAACATGGGTTAAACTAGAATATGGACAGTACAACAAGGACTAAACTAGAATATGTACAGTACAACAAGGGCTAAACTAGAATATGGGCAGTACAACATGGGTTAAACTAGAATATGGACAGTACAACAAGGACTAAATTAGAATATGGGCAGTACAACAAGGACTAAACTAGAATATGGGCAGTACAACAAGGGCTAAACTAGAATATGGACAGTACAACAAGGACTAAACTAGAATATGGACAGTACAACAAGGACTAAATTAGAATATGGACAGTACAACAAGGACTAAATTAGAATATGGACAGTACAACAAGGGCTAAACTAGAATATGGTCAGTACAACAAGGGCTAAACTAGAATATGGACAGTACAACAAGGACTAAACTAGAATATGGACAGTACAACAAGGACTAAACTAGAATATGGACAGTACAACAAGCACTAAATTAGAATATGGGCAGTACAACAAGGACTAAACTAGAATATGGGCAGTACAACAAGGACTAAACTAGAATATGGACAGTACAACAAGGACTAAATTAGAATATGGACAGTACAACAAGGGCTAAACTAGAATATGGGCAGTACAACAAGGACTAAACTAGAATATGGACAGTACAACAAGGACTAAATTAGAATATGGGCAGTACAACATGGACTAAACTAGAATATGGACAGTACAACAAGGACTAAATTAGAATATGGGCAGTACAACAAGGACTAAATTAGAATATGGGCAGTACAACAAGGACTAAACTAGAATATGGACAGTACAACAAGGACTAAATTAGAATATGGGCAGTACAACAAGGACTAAACTAGAATATGGACAGTACAACAAGGACTAAATTAGAATATGGGCAGTACAACAAGGACTAAACTAGAATATGGACAGTACAACAAGGGCTAAACTAGAATATGGGCAGTACAACAAGGACTAAATTAGAATATGGGCAGTACAACAAGGACTAAACTAGAATATGGACGGTACAACAAGCACTAAATTAGAATATGGACAGTACAACAAGGACTAAACTAGAATATGGACGGTACAACAAGCAATAAACTAGAATATGGACAGTACAACAAGGACTAAACTAGAATATGTACAGTACAACAAGCACTAAATTAGAATATGGACGGTACAACAAGCAATAAACTAGAATATGGACAGTACAACAAGCAATAAACTAGAATATGGACAGTACAACAAGGACTAAATTAGAATATGGGCAGTACAACAAGGGCTAAATTAGAATGGAGGAAAAATTAAAAAATAAAAAAGGTATGTAAGAAGCTTTACGTGACAAGTGGACGACACAGACTAAACAACGTTTCGGCTCAATAGGCCTTCATCAGGAACAAACAATAAAAACACACACACACAAATTAATAACGAAACAACCAAAACAAAAACAATCGAAATGTGTTAAAGAAAACAACAACAAAAGTAAAACTATCCTGTCAAATCCAAATTTTGGATTTGACAGGATAGTTTTACTTTTTGTTGTTGTTTTCTTTAACACATTTCGATTGTTTTTGTTTTGGTTGTTTCGTTATTAATTTGTGTGTGTGTGTTTTTATTGTTTGTTCCTGATGAAGGCCTATTGAGCCGAAACGTTGTTTAGTCTGTGTCGTCCACTTGTCACGTAAAGCTTCTTACATACCTTTTTTTATTTTTTAATTTTTCCTCATATTCAGCTTTACTGCAGCTTCGCATTTTTATGCCTTAACCCTAAATTAGAATATGGGCAGTACAACAAGCACTAAATTAGAATATGGACGGTACAACAAGCACTAAATTAGAATATGGACGGTACAACAAGCACTAAATTAGAATATGGGCAGTACAACAAGGACTAAATTAGAATATGGACGGTACAACAAGCACTAAATTAGAATATGGACGGTACAACAAGCAATAAACTAGAATATGGACAGTACAACAAGGACTAAACTAGAATATGGACGGTACAACAAGCACTAAATTAGAATATGGACGGTACAACAAGCAATAAACTAGAATATGGACAGTACAACAAGCACTAAACAAGTAAATGAACAGTACACCAAGCACTAAACTATCTCACTCACAATAAGAAATTGTATATCTTTCTCTCATATTTTCAAACTATATTTCATGCTCCTTTTAATTTTATAGTGCTATATTGATGTTTTTCTCATTTTGTTATAATATTATTCTTGTTCATTTTCCTGTAACATGTCAGTATGCTTTCATATTCCATAAAACTATATTTTCAATACGAACTACATGAAATGATAGTCATAACAGTGAAAGAAAGCAACAAGAAAGGTCTCAGTCTGAATAGTAAGAAAACAGAAGTAATGGTCATATCGAAGACACAATCACCATCACAATGCAAAATAAAAATAAATGGGACAAATCTAAAACAAGTGCAATACGTCAAATACTTGGTCACAATAATAACATCAGATGGAAGATGCACTACACAAATAAAAATCAGAATAGCTCAGGCCAAAATAGCATTTCAGAAAATGAAAAATTTGGTATGCAACAAGTCTGTGTCAATAGAAGTGAGAAAGAGAGTTCATCTGTGCTATATAGAGCCAATTCTGACCTATGGAAGTGAATCATGGACAGTAGACAAACAAATGAAGAGATAATTAGAGACCATAGAGATGAGATTTCTCAGAAGAATGTTTAAAGTTCCCTGGACAGCTAAAAAGCCCAATGAGGACATTCTCAAAGAGGCCAACATAAAATGGGAGCTCCTAAAAACATCATAAAGAAATAATCACATTTTTTGAGTATATTATGCGAAGAGGAAAGTTAGAGTACTTGGTAGCATTTGGAAAAATACAGGGAAAGAGAGATCATGGATAACAAAAAGAGAAGATACTAAATAGCTTGGTCTCATTGCATGGAAAACAGCCAACAACAGTATAATGCACTGTGGATAGAAAATTGTGGAAGGACATGGTCACCTACGCCAACCAGTATGGCACATGATAATGATATTTTCAATAAACTTTCTTATTCTCTAACACTATTTTTTAAATATATTTTGTCTAACCCCAACACAGTGTCAACATTTTATATTGCTCATATATTAATTGTTTTAACAAATTAACCTTTTGTACATGTCGGGTAAGACATGTCGTATGAGGCGACTAAGGAGGTTAATCGATGGCTTGACAAGCTATCATTGTAAAAAGTATTGCTATGGAAACAGAGCCATAGATTTTAGACAGTGATCTCTGCAATATGTGCCATTTTGGCATGCAAGGTTTCTGTTTTTGAGATTGTGGCTCTGCCCTATGTGCCGTCTTCGGCTCGAAAGGACAATAGATAGATAGACACCTTTGATTTGGTTCTGTTTTTTATTCAACTTTTATCATGTTTTACAGTAATATAATTATACCACTGTGCATCTCATCAGTGTGAACAAAAACGTTCAACATCTCATTACCTGTTTTTACAACATGCTTGGCAGTGTATTTGTCCTTCTATTCTTATCTGACAACTAAAGAAATAAGTAGATAGACCCCTTCTTTGTTTGCTCTATATGGATATTAAGTTGTATATATGCATTGTGCTGTTTCTTGCAGTTAAGTTATGATATTTATACTTTTGATCCAACACATCTGACTGCATCATGGGTTGCCTATCCATTTTACTTTCTTACCAGACTGGCTAGTCTGTTTCTAGGGACACCATGAAAAGGTGGAGTAGGATCTAAATAGTAGTTCTGGTTCACCGATCCTAGTGCAAACAGTCAGCTATGAGTTGATGTCGGCTTTAAGCTCTGGTGCTCTGTGCATGTTCCCCCATAAATACCTGCAGATTCCATCTGTAAACATGACCAGCATAATGCAATCTGTCTGACCTATTATAATATAAAGTAACAGAAAACAGTGAAAATTATCGTGAAATAAAATCAGCTTGCCTTTATTCATTTGTGGATGATCAGAGCATGGAAATAAAAATACAGTTATGATATCATTATTGATTACAGTTTTTAGATTTGGAAGAAGGTAGGAGATGATTAATATTGCGATTCCTTTTATGTTTAATCACTTTTTTTTATATATTTTTTTTTACAAATTTAGTCATGGTCAGTTAAGCCTGGTTGATGCAACTCATCTACTTACAAAATTGTCGACATTGGACTGCTAAAAGTACAGAGCTGGTCTGTTAGCTAATATTTTGTATAGGCAATTTATTGATCTTTGTTTTTCTATAGCAACACTCAAATATGGGGGTTGTGTTGACAGCTATTTTTATTTACTTCATAAACCCACTTTTGTGTTATAGTTTATATTTTTACAGGTGATTTATTAAACGTTCTTATTTGGAAACGGAAGTTCTGTGAAACTTACAGTTGACATTAGCTGTAGAACAAGCTGGGGAGTGTGTGACTCTAAGTAAATTGGACTGGTCATCAGATGAATGTTAGTCATTTTACCACCAGTAGGTCCGATGGTGTTTTTTTTTCTCTATAATTAATATTCAATTAGTCCCATGGCCATTGCTGTCATTGAAACACTCAAGACAACGATATCACAATTACCTTCCATCCTTCACAATTAAGGGCTGCTTCAGAAATGTCATGTTGATCAGTCTTGTCCAGCTTCTGATGTCCATTCTATTGTCAATTAAGGGCTGCTTCAGAAATGTCATGTTGATCAGTCTTGTCCAGCTTCTGATGTCCATTCTATTGTCAATTAAGGGCTGCTTCAGAAATGTCATGTTGATCAGTCTTGTCCAGCTTCTGATTTCCATTCTATAGTCAATTAAGGGCTGCTTCAGAAATGTCATGTTGATCAGTCTTGTCCAGTTTCTGATGTCCATTCTATTGTCAATTAAGGGCTGCATCAGAAATGGCATGTTGATCAGTCTTGTCCAGCTTCTGATGTCCATTCTATTGTCAATTAAGGGCTGCTTCAGAAATGTCATGTTGATCAGTCTTGTCCAGCTTCTGATTTCCTTTCTATAGTCAATTAAGGGCTGCTTCAGAAATGTCATGTTGATCAGTCTTGTCCAGCTTCTGATGTCCATTCTATTGTCAATTAAGGGCTGCTTCAGAAATGTCATGTTGATCAGTCTTGTCCAGCTTCTGATGACCATTCTATAGTCAATTAAGGGCTGCTTCAGAAATGTCATGTTGATCAGTCTTGTCCAGCTTCTGATGTCCATTCTATTGTCAATTAAGGGCTGCTTCAGAAATATCATGTTGATCAGTTTTGTCCAGCTTCTGGTGTCCATTCTATTGTCAATTAAGGGCTGCTTCAGAAATGTCATGTTGATCAGTCTTGTCCAGCTTCTGATGTCCATTCTATTGTCAATTAAGCGCTGCTTCAGAAATGTCATGTTGATCAGTCTTGTCCAGCTTCTGATGTCCATTCTATTGTAAAGTTCCCACCATGCCATAGTAAGTGTATAGGGGATATGGTGTTCTTGATCTTGAACCTTCATGCGCCGCTAGACGTTACTTAGGGCTTGTAGTGTTTTTTGCCACCCATCTCTATTCTTGGTGAGATGTTTGATCTTATCTAATAAGTTTAACCCTGCCATCTTTACTTCTCTTATAAGTGTTCTTTCTTGTGTCTTCCTCTTTTTCTGTATCCTAATGTTTTCCACAGAAGAGTCCATTTGGAAATTTTCTTGTCTCTTCTCAGCACATGTCCAACACATCTTTTCTTCCTAGATGTCGAGGAGAATGTTGGTTGCATGGCCATTTCTATTATCTCTATATTAGTTTTGAATTCATTCTATTGCTTTAGTGACCATATTCTTCCATGACCATAGCACATGTTAGGGTGATGTGATCAGATTCATGCCAGGCTGCCTTTACCTCCCAGAAAAATCTCTGGTACCCATATTTAGAGGGTTAATCCTGGAGCCTTGTCTGTCCGAAAAAAATCCCCTCTACTTCTGGGAATCAAACCTGGACCCTTTTGATCAGAAGCGAGCACACTAACCACTCTGCCACTGAGGTTTCCGTTCTGTTGTGACTGACAAAAAGCCTTCACCTCTACACTATGTGACAACAGTTGCCATGCAGCCCCAACTTTGAATCTCTCAGTTAACTTCTGGTAGACTACAAAATAGAATATTATTTAAAAGGTCACTTTTATTTTTAGTGAAGCAGGTGATGAGTAGACAAAGAGAAAGGCTAAAAATTACAAGAAGATATAGAGAAACAGATGGAAAGGTTGGTTCAAACATGAAGTGATCTTAAAAAATAAGCAATAAATCAAAGAGCAAGGAAAGTGTTTAAGACTGCTCCCTAGGGAGTTGAAGGAAAAAGGTGATCAGGAAAATACACTTTTCTGAAATAAATTCTTGTATAGAAAACCTAAAGCCAGAAATAGAAGTGGAAAAAATGGTTGGTTTTAATGGTAGAATGCAAAATCTTTAGGGATAATGGTGAGCATATAGGCAGTTGTTTGTTTAACCATTCTGTATTTTTCATTATGACCTCCAGGTCCAAAAGAAACTCTAAACTAACTAAATATTTCATGTAATGCAATAATATTTCAATTTATATTGAAACAATTAATGCAATGATAATTATAAATATAGATGTATTGGTAACTTTGAGATTAAGCTGCTGGTCTCACATTCAGAAGATTCAAACCTCATTTTGAGCAATTCAAACTATTACATATCCTTGGCCTCAAGGTAAGTGAGGTCAGCTATTTAGTCTTTTGGAGATATGCAATTAAAAAAGGGAATTCCCATGTTCAAGTTGAGAATACAAAGAACTCTTGGCAGTTAAAGTTCAAAAAAGTGTAGATTGTATGCAGTGGCATTTGGCCCAGCCAAATTTTAAAAAGTAAAGTAACATTCCTATCATCTTTACAAAAAATAACCAGTCTTTTGAAATCATTATGGGGCCCGCATTTAACATCTCTAGATAAAAGCTGCACAAACTACAGTATGAAAATTAACACAGCAAAAACAGAGGCTATAAGAATAAGCAAATTAAGACACCCATTAAACATCAAGATCAAAGACAAAGAAATAAAACAAGTAGAGGAATTCAAGTATTTAGGCACAATGTTCACAGAAGATGGAAAACTAGACAGAGAAATTGACATGAGAATACAAAAAGCAAATGCTGTCACATACCAGCTTTCACCATTGTTAAGACATCCAAACATTTCTATGCCAGCTAAACAACAAATGATAAATAGCATCTTCATACCAACTTTGTGCTATGAAAGTCAAACATGGACCCTTTCTAAATCACATTTAAGAAAGATCAATACATGTGAGATGCGATGCTTGAGAAAAGTAACAAACAACACAAGAAGAGATAGAATACCAAATGAAACCATAAGAAAAATGGTAGGAACAAAACCCTGCCAAGAATATATAGAACAACAACAACTTAAATGGTTTGGCCACCTGGTCAGAATGAATCCTCACCTATTACCATCAAGGGCGTTCTTCTCGAGAATGCATGGAAAAAGACCAAGAGGAAGACCCAGAAGAAGATGGATAGATGCAGTGACAGAGACATGTAACAACAAAGGAAAATCACTAATTCAGACAATTCGAGCAGCACAAGAACGACAAATGATATAAACCACGACACCTTTTAGGTATCAGTGAAAGAGAAAAGAAGAAGAAGAAGAAGATGGGGCCCGCACTGGTGACATGGAGCTCATGCACTGTGTTGAGATTGTCCTGTGTTGTCAGGAAAGAGATGAGAATGCTAATGTCAGGAAAGAAATTAGAATGCTTGTGCAGAAAAGAAATGAGAATAATAATGTCAGGTAAGAAATGAGAATGCTGAAGTGAGAAAAGAAATGAGAACATCAATGTCAGGAAAGAAATGAGAATGCTGAAGTGAGAAAAGAAATGAGAACATCAATGTCAGAAAAAAAATGAGAATAATAATGTCAGGTAAGAAATGAGAACACTAATGTCAGGAAAGAAATAAGAGTACAATTGTCAGAAAGAAATGATAATGCAAATGCCAGGAAATAAATGAGAATGATAATGTCAAGAAAAAAATGAGAATGATAATGTCAAGAAAGAAATGAGAATGATAATGTAAGAAAAGAGATGAGAATCTAATGTCAGAAAAGAGATGAGAATGCTAATGTAAGAAAAGAGATGAGAATCTAATGTCAGAAAAGAGATGAGAATGCTAATGTAAGAAAAGAGATGAGAATGCTAATGTAAGAAAAGAGATGAGAATCTAATGTCAGAAAAGAGGTGAGAATGCTAATGTAAGAAAAGAGATGAAAATCTAATGTCAGAAAAGAGATGAGAATGCTAATGTAAGAAAAGATATGAGAATCTAATGTCAGAAAAGAGGTGAGAATCTAATGTCAGAAAAGAGATGAGAATCTAATGTAAGAAAAGATATGAGAATCTAATGTCAGAAAAGAGGTGAGAATCTAATGTCAGAAAAGAGATGAGAATCTAATGCCAGAAAAGAGATGAGAATGCTAATGTAAGAAAAGAGATGAGAATGCTAATGTAAGAAAAGAGATGAGAATCTAATGTCAGAAAAGATATGAGAATGCTAATGTAAGAAAAGAGATGAGAATCTAATGTCAGAAAAGAGGTGAGAATCTAATGTAAGAAAAGAGATGAGAATCTAATGTCAGAAAAGAGATGAGAATCTAATGTCAGAAAAGAGATGAGAATGCTAATGTAAGAAAAGAGATGAGAATCTAATGTCAGAAAAGATATGAGAATGCTAATGTAAGAAAAGATATGAGAATCTAATGTCAGAAAAGAGGTGAGAATCTAATGTCAGAAAAGAGGTGAGAATCTAATGTAAGAAAAGATATGAGAATCTAATGTCAGAAAAGAGGTGAGAATCTAATGTCAGAAAAGAGATGAGAATCTAATGCCAGAAAAGAGATGAGAATGCTAATGTAAGAAAAGAGATGAGAATCTAATGTAAGAAAAGAGATGAGAATCTAATGTAAGAAAAGAGATGAGAATCTAATGTCAGAAAAGAGATGATAATCTAATGTCAGAAAAGAGATGAGAATCTAATGTCAGAAAAGAGATGAGAATCTAATGTCAGAAAAGAGATGAGAATGCTAATGTAAGAAAAGAGATGAGAATCTAATGTAAGAAAAGAGATGAGAATCTAATGTCAGAAAAAAGATGAGAATCTAATGTCAGAAAAGAGATGAGAATGATAATGTAAGAAAAAAGATGAGAATCTAATGTCAGAAAAGTGATGAGAATGCTAATGTAAGAAAAGAGATGAGAATCTAATGTCAGAAAAAAGATAAGAATCTAATGTCAGAAAAGAGATGAGAAGGCTAATGTAAGAAAAGAGATGAGAATGCTAATGTAAGAAAAGATATGAGAATGCTAATATCATAAAAGAAGTTAGAACGTTAATGTTAGGAAATAAATGTAGGAAATAAATGAGAATACTATTGGGCATTGTCTCTGTAATGTGATGATAACATTGTTGGTTTTAGCACAAAGGAAAAACAGTGATAAATATTTTGTTTAATATAAAATGATGCTTATAACATTCTGTCAATTATGAGGCTCTATGAATTTAGTGTTCAAAAAAGGATCTCACCTGAGATTACTGCTAATTTCTTTGTGTTTGTTTAGAATTGAAAATCTGTCTCATCTTACTCCCTTGCTTCAGGTAAGTATTTATTGTCTGCCTTAATATATGCTTATGGTTATGGTTATGGAAGGCCCTGGTATCACTGCAAACGAATTAAAATCCAATATGCCTTAATATATGCTCTTGGCTATCTCTCCCTGATAATTAATTTTCATGTCTAGCCCCCTTATGGCACTTTATGGATGGTTTTTGAAGAGCATGAAAAGATCAATCCATACTCATTCTGTTGGAAATCTTGAAATATTAAAAACTGAGATTTCAGCTTCAAAACATGAACAGCTCAATTTGCTTGTAAAATTAAGTCTGACTGGCAAAAAATGTTTCAATCTTTTCTTAAGGATTGGAGAATATTTCATCATCTGCAGCAAAGTAGATGGTCTGGTTTTGTCTCTGTATATTCTTTGTAATTCTAACAAGTGGTACTAATCATGCACATAAAACCTAAATTTAGAATAATAATTGATTGGCTCTATATATAAGAGCAATATCATAAGTGGTATTACCTGTAAAAAACACACAACTTTTTTGTCAAATGTACACTCTTAGGTCAGAAATTTTTGGGGAAACATGGTTTAATCTACATATTCTTGTATACTTTGTATGCTTAACTTCTCAAATTGTTAGAATTAGCTGCTTTAGTCAATGAAACAACAAAGGATTGAGACTACTTTTTGTACAATATGTTCCTTATTTATGCTATAAAATATGCTCCTTATTAATTCTATAACATATTTTCTTTATTAATAGTAAAAAAGTAAAGAGCCCCCGTCACACCATGTGGCGTATAGGGTGTTTTTTGGTGTTAGTGACCCTATATTTTACAGACCTTCAGCACATGATTTTTGGGGTAATGTGGTCGGTATTACGCCCGTGCCACTTTACTTTCCCAGAAAAAAAATCCGGTACCCATTTAAGGCTGGGTGAACCCGGAAGCCGTTGGTTGGGATCGAACCCTACCCCTTGTCCTTTGTAGTCCAGTTCACTAACCACTGAGCTATCGCGAATCCCTTTTCTTTATTAAAGCTATAAAATATTTTCTTTATTGATGCTATAACATATTTTCTTTTTTAATGCTATAACATATTTTCTTTTTTAATGCTATAACATATTTTCTTTATTAATGCTATAAAATATTGGTACATATAATAGATGTAACTGATCACTTTAGTAGAGCCACTGTGCTAGGAAAGAAGCAAAGGATGTTCAATGAATGTATGAAAATGTGTAGTTCTACTATTCTAGTCACTCAGGAGTCTATGCCAGTGTGAGTGAGCACCAACAGTAGGAATATCAAAGCTGGATAAGAAAGATTGTGGTCTTTCTATGGTTGGTTATTGGAAAATGACAAGGTGAATGACAACGGTGCACATAGAGACCCTGAGATTTGAGAGTCAAGCTAGTTACATCTAGGATAAGTCAAGTGAGAGAACAGACTTGGTGTGTAACGAGCAAGTTACAGGAACTATCGGCATGCATATTCTGCATTATTTGTTGGGAAGACCTGAGAACCTATTTGTTTGTCATGAATGCAGTGAGATCAATAATTGTAATCATTAATCAAATGTTATCTTTGCTGCTGTGTCTTAGTACGTATCCTGTGATAATGTCTCATTTTTGTAAGAGATATCAAATTGTAATTAAACCTTTTTTGTTTCAAAGATACCTAGACAGAAAAGGAGGAAACCATTCCCTGGCAGATATTTAAGCAGAAGGGCTGTATCATATATGCCTGACAAGAGCATTTCACCAGTGAAAGATAATTATATGAATGACTTTGAAGCTAACATACGACCAAAGCGAAGCCAGCATAATGATAAAAAGGTTTACACCTTGCAAAGAAGTAACATAATACCTGAAGGACAACAAAGATACGGAGTAATGAAGCCAAATCAAAACAAGGATGAGATGAATGTCAAGTCAACAAATGATATTGTCTCACAATTTGATTATGAAGATAAAGATGAATTCAATAATCCTTTCTTGAATAACCAAGTCAAGCAATTTTGGTCTGAGGATGAAAGCTCATACACAAAGCGACACAGAGGAGTGCACCAGCTCAACAATCATACAGGCAACATTAATGATCTTGAAACCGATGTGCCTCCTCACAATGAAGACAATATTGATTATGATTATGATGAAGATGACACTGAAGTAAAAACATCCACAACTACTACTCTGAAACCAAGATGTGAATACTCAGGACCAGCCAAGCAGAAGGTAAAGCAAGAAACAGCAATCAGTGGTAGTTCTCAGAAGGAACATGGACAGGTTGAATGGACACAGCATTATGATAGCACAAAGCATTACAGTGTCTTTGATATATCTAGCTCTGACAATGATCCTGGTATTTCAGAGGGACAGAATGAAGATATGGCTGAGGATTTTGACAATTTATATAAAATGCAGAAGGCATTAGAAAAGTTTAGACTAGATCTAGATAACAGCTATGACAATAATAATGGTGATGATAGAGAAGGTCAAAGTAACAGACAGGACAATGATGATAATAATGGTGGTTATGATAATCAAGGAAATGAACACTTTGATAATGATGGTGGTGAAGAACATCAAGGAAATAACTACAGCTATAGTCATGGTGTAAATGAAGAACATCAAGGAAATAAACACAGCGGTAATGATGAACAAGATCAAGGAAATAAACACTTTGGTAATGATGGTGGTGAAGAACATCAAGGAAATAACTACAGCTATAGTCATGGTGTAAATGAAGAACATCAAGGAAATAAACACAGCGGTAATGATGAACAAGATCAAGGAAATAAACATTTTGGTAATGGCATTAATGAAGAAGATGAAGAAAATAAACACTTTGATAATGATATTAATGAAGAAGATAAAGAAAATAAAAACCGCAGAAATGATGGTGTTAATGAAGAACATAAAAAAAATAAACACCACGATAGTGATGAAGAAGATCAAGGAAATAAACACCGTGATAACAATGGTGTTAATGAAGAGCACCAAGGAAATAAACACCATGAAAATGATGATGAAGAAGATCAAAACAAGGATGGATTTAGCAAGGAAGGAAGTGGTTTTCCACCAGTGGAGACTGACAGCTTTGCCACCAAAAACACAACCACAGGATGGTTATCTCAAGGACATACAAGACATTACTACAGAGAGTCAGCAACAATGACAACTCTACCACACTTGGTAATGACACGCCTCACTCACCACTTGTCCGACACAACCACAAGCATCTTCAGGGACTTGGAATGGGACCACCTCCAATCGGTACTTTTCGCATGGACTTTTTCTTTAACCTTCTACAAACTAATGTTCTTTTACTAGCTATTAAAAACGTTTGTGTCCATTTTTTTGTTTCATGTTTTTTTTTTATTTCAGCTTCTTTGCCAGAAGTAGTGGTTCAGTCTTGTTTATTTTAGTACAACTCTTCATAATTAGTGAAGAGAATCATATTTTGAAATATTTGTAGATGCACTTGAGTTGCTGTGATTGTGTCTTAATTTTGTAGCAACAAAGTTTTTGTATTATTGTAATAAAATATGTTAAGGCATATGCGTATGTGTGAGTGTGTGTGTGGGGATGTCATTTGAAATATGAAATACATCCAATTATGTCAGATAAATTTTTCATTGTAAATAATTAAAACAATGTAATTAAATAAATAATTGTGAAAATATGAGAGCTGTGTAGCATGTGTGTACTGCTGGTCTAGGTTTATGCTTGCATGGCTCTGGGCTCTGATGTTATGTTCAATAAATAGTTACAGCTAAATGAATGTGTCGTGGTAATCCTTCTTGTGTGTCTGATTTCATACCAACTGTAAACCAGATCCAATACGTGGCATCTTTAGATCAGATCTGCTATTTGTGTTTCAATATTCATTTGGCTTTTTTTGTGACATTTACAGTCAGGGATATATTTATTTATTTTTCTGGTGGCTTAAAGATTCACATTAAAGATTATGAATTATGTAGTTCATCAACACCATTTGGCATTTGGCGCTGTGGCATATGTTGATGATCAATTTCATTCATAGTTTGCTATCTTTTTTAAATTTCATTACATTGCTTTCTTTTTGTTATCCCAATCATGTACCATTCAATCATGGGTATTTTATCTTTAGCTTTCCTGGCTTCTCTTGCCCTAAAGTTTAGAGTTATCACAAATTTCTCCAGTTCTTATTTTTTAAATTTATATCCAATAAATATATGTTATCATCTTCTTTGTTTTTCAGTTATCATTGTTTTTGCTAGAGTAAATTGTCTTTATTTGATTTATTATCTGTAATAATAAGCAGAATAATATGCTTATAAATGAAATCTCTGCTACCAGAAATTAATTATATCTATGCTGTGGTGCTATATATGTGATGTATTTCATTGGGGGTGGGGGGGTTTAATGCTATCAATATGGAAACATATTGTTTTTAATCAAATCTTATTTAAGCACTATGTCGCTTTTAGTGATATTATTATTTATATATTCTTGAACATGTTTTTGACATTTAGAGTTGTTTTATATTCATGTAGACACATATATTTTATATAAGATTCAAATTTTACAATCCATTAACATAAAAATAAGGCACCAGGTTTTCCATGTTAAAGCAGTTTTCTAAAACAATTGACAGACAAACATATTAGTAAATAAATGTGTGGCTTGTGAATGGAGAAGATAAATGAAACCAATAAAGCTCCATGAAATTAAATGATGCAATTGAGAAAACAGTACACAAATTTACATGCAGAAGAGACAGAGTTAGCGAAGAGAATGTTGAACATGTAACTGAAAGTTAAAACAATTTAATGCATAGATTTTATATACAGAATACACCATTACAGATTAATACAGTTTAAAGTTAGGTCATGTTTTTCTGCTTTCTACTTAGGAACGAGGGTTTGGAAAACTTCATGGCAACAATAATATTTAGAGAACAACAGAAGGGGTAAAATGAAAAGATTTGTAATTGCAGGACAAAGTGGTTGGACAAACACAGAGCATCTGAATTACGAAAATTCTAAAGAAAAATAAAAATGTTGGCATTAAAAAAGAAATTGATCGTCAACTATACAAGGTTACACTAAACATGATGATGAATAATGATGATGATGAACATACACACAAATGTGACAAGTTTCATTTAAGTCTTTCATTCTTTCAAATTTCCTATTAAATTCTCTCTGGTTTATTAATTTGTATAGTTGTATTTTATAGCTTCATTAAATATGATTAATTGTTGAGCTGACTTTTGAGGATGAAGTAATAATAGGTCATATTTTATTTTCAAGTTTGTATCCTAGAGAGCTGTGCTTTATGTGTTTGAAGTTGATAGTGTAGCAAAATGCAGTAAAGAAAAGTACAATTATATATTGGAAATGCTACCAAAAAATTAAGAAATAAGAGTAGCAAGGACATTCATATTTAAAACTGTGTCCTTTCAGAAAACAAACTAGTCTTACTGTACAGTAATTTGTTTGAAGCTCAGTCACTAATGTGCATAAGACTAGTCTTGTCTCTCTCAGATTACAGAAATGCATTTACTAAATATTGCTCAACATTTTGAGCCTTTTACTGTAATATAGTATCACCTTGGAACATAAATACGATACTCACCATCAAATGTGGCATAACTGATGCAATTTTTTTTGTGAAGAATTAATTGTGATTGTTGTCCCTGATTTTGTTGCTTTCTAAAATTGTGAATGTTGTCTTGCAGCAAATTATTTAATAATTTGATAATTTGCTTCTTTCGATTTTAGTTCATATTATATTATTAGTTTTAATTTATATATTTATGTTGCTGTACATATGCAGTTAGATTTCTTTCTGTTCAAGAAAATAATTATTGCTTCAGACACTTACATGACCATGATTACATAGATTGATGCAAATAATTATAAATGTAGACAGTAGTTACATTTTGTTATATTTTGTAAAGTCCATCAGTATTAGACAAATATACATTAGCTTTATTAGTAGTACATATGCATACTTCTGTCAAGTTATAATTTTTACATTTGTTGTTTTTAGTTTTCCTTAAAAAAAAACTAAAAAACTTCTTAGAGTAGTTCTTACAACTATTTTTGATCTTGTAGCTAGAACTTTTATCATAGAACTCGAAGATGCCCATAAGTGTTCCAATCCCCATGACTGGTCAAGCAGACATTAAGTTTTAATGCAAGCATCAAGATTTATACATTTTATCCAGATGTAGTGTAGAGATTTTTAAATATTTATTGCCATGATTTAATCAAATCTCTACATTGATTAAAAATATATGATGAAATTAGTTGATGAATCCATAAGAATTGAGTTTATGGTTGGACTGTAAGTGTGGACTTTTTCACTAGAAATAGGTTTTTTTCTTGTTTATTATTTTAACAGCATACAACCCCCAAGGAAGGAGTGACGGATGATATTATTTTTGTTGGGGCTAGCTCAGGCTGCATTGAGGATGATGAAGATGGATGCCTAATGGTTACTTCAGGGAATGAGGATGAAATCATCACAACCACCGTCATCATCACAACACCACCAACAACAGCCACAGTGTCAGTAGTCTAGAAAGTTTGTGGGTGTTTTCTTGTCTCACTTAACATTTACTCCCATTAAGTTCTTTAGTATTGCCTATTTGACCTATTCAGTATTTAATAATTTCACATTCATTCTGGGTGAACATTTATTTTTATTTAGTTTGATTTTTTTTATAATGCCAGCGACACTGGGAATTAACCTGACTCATTGCACTAGATTTTTTATTGCACTGAAGAAATGTTCATGTTTACTGGGAGAATGTTCATGTTCACTGAGAGAATGTTCATGTTTACTGGGAGAATGTTCATGTTTACTGAGAGAATGTTCATGTTCACTGAGAGAATGTTCATGTTTACTGAGAGAATGTTCATGTTTACTGGGAGAATGTTCATGTTCACTGAGAGAATGTTCATGTTTACTGGAGAATGTTCATGTTTACTGAGAGAATGTTCATGTTTACTGAAGGGATGTTCAGGTTTATTGAGAGAATGTTCATGTTTACTGAGAGAATGTTCATGTTTACTGAGAGAATGTTCATGTTTACTGAGAGAATGTTCATGTTTACTGAAGGGATGTTCATGTTTACTGAAGGGATGTTCAGGTTTACTGAGAGAATGTTCATGTTTACTGGGAGAATGTTCATGTTTACTGAAGGGATGTTCAGGTTTACTGAGAGAATGTTCAGGTTTACTGAGAGAATGTTCTTGTTTACTTGGAGAATGTTCATGTTTACTGAGAGAATGTTCATGTTTACTGAGAGAATGTTCAGGTTTACTGGGAGAATATTCATGTTTACTGAGAGAATGTTCATGTTTACTGAGAGAATGTTCATGTTCACTGAAGGGATGTTCAGGTTTACTGAAGGGATGTTCAGGTTTACTGAGAGAATGTTCAGGTTTACTGAGAGAATGTTCATGTTTACTGAGAGAATGTTCAGGTTTACTGGGAGAATATTCATGTTTACTGAGAGAATGTTCAGGTTTACTGAGAGAATGTTCTTGTTTACTGGGAGAATGTTCATGTTTACTGAGAGAATGTTCAGGTTTACTGGGAGAATATTCATGTTTACTGAGAGAATGTTCATGTTCACTGAAGGAATCTTCAGGTTTACTGAGAGAATATTCATGTTTACTGAAGGGATGTTCAGGTTTACTGAGAGAATGTTCAGGTTTACTGAGAGAATGTTCAGGTTTACTGAGAGAATGTTCTTGTTTACTTGGAGAATGTTCATGTTTACTTGGAGAATGTTCATGTTTACTGAGAGAATGTTCATGTTTACTGGGAGAATATTTATGTTTACTGAGAGAATGTTCATGTTTACTGAGAGAATGTTCATGTTTACTGAGAGAATGTTCATGTTTACTGAGAGAATGTTCAGGTTTACTGAGAGAATGTTCATGTTCACTGAAGGGATGTTCAGGTTTACTGAAGGGATGTTCAGGTTCACTGAGAGAATGTTCAGGTTTACTGAGAGAATGTTCTTGTTTACTGGGAGAATGTTCATGTTTACTGAGAGAATGTTCAGGTTTACTGGGAGAATGTTCATGTTTACTGAGAGAATGTTCATGTTTACTGAGAGAATGTTCATGTTTACTGAGAGAATGTTCATGTTCACTGAAGGGATGTTCAGGTTTACTGAAGGGATGTTCAGGTTCACTGAGAGAATGTTCAGGTTTACTGAGAGAATGTTCAGGTTTACTGAGAGAATGTTCTTGTTTACTGGGAGAATGTTCATGTTTACTGAGAGAATGTTCAGGTTTACTGGGAGAATATTCATGTTTACTGAGAGAATGTTCAGGTTTACTGAGAGAATGTTCAGGTTTACTGAGAGAATGTTCTTGTTTACTGGGAGAATGTTCATGTTTACTGAGAGAATGTTCAGGTTTACTGAGAGAATGTTCAGGTTTACTGAGAGAATGTTCAGGTTTACTGAGAGAATGTTCAGGTTTACTGGGAGAATATTCATGTTTACTGAGAGAATGTTCATGTTCACTGAAGGAATCTTCAGGTTTACTGAGAGAATGTTCATGTTTACTGAGAGAATGTTCATGTTTACTGGGAGAATGTTCAGGTTTACTGAGAGAATGTTCATGTTTACTGAGAGAATGTTCATGTTCACTGAAGGGATGTTCAGGTTTACTGAGAGAATGTCCATGTTTACTGAGAGAATGTTCATGTTTACTGAGAGAATGTTCATTTTCACTGAAGGGATGTTCAGGTTTACTGAGAGAATGTTCATGTTCACTAAAGGAATCTTCAGGTTTACTGAGAGAATGTTCATGTTTACTGGGAGAATGTTCATGTTTACTGAGAGAATGTTCATGTTCACTGGGAGAATGTTCATGTTTACTGAGGAATGTTCATGTTCACTGGGAGAATGTTCATGTTTACTGAGAGAATGTTCATGTTTACTGAAGGAATGTTTCTTGCTTACTAGAGCTGCATATATGATTCATGATAAGAAACACATGAAAATTACAATTATGGTTGGGGGGAGGGGTGTTGTGGTCATTGGGACACTACTGACTGACTACTTTCATAAATTTTCTCCGTGTATCATTTATCATCAGTCATTCTTTGGGACTCTGGAGTAGGCCTGTCCATTCTTTGATGTTATCTTCCCATCTCTTTCAATGTGTTTTCCCAAAATTTCTTCAATGGGTTAAATTATCAATTTCTTAAGTTGGTTAAATTACTAATTTCTTCAGTTGGCTGAATTATTAATTCCTTCAGTGGGTTAAATTACCAATTCCTTCAGTGGGTTAAATTACCAATTTCTTCAAATGGGTTAAATTAAAATTTCTTCAGTGGTTTAAATTACTAATTTCTTCAGTGGGTTAAATTACTAATTTCCTCAGTGAGTTAAATTACCAATTTTTTCAGTGGGTTAATTTACCAATTTCTTCAGAGCCATACATCCGACTCCCAAGAGATTATCTTTGAAAGATAGGGAGTATGAGATAGCTGACCTGCAGGTAGTACAGCAGAATCAGCAGCCCTAGCTGATCAAGACCCCACTTTACCTCCTTTGTGTGATTCCTATGGAAACAGTCTGTTTGGGAAGGTGAAGATCACTTAAGACCCAGAATGATCTACATCTGCTGATATAGAAATCCTATTATGCTTTCTGGTCTAGTTTTTCTTCAATAGAACTGGGAAATCAAGATAAGGGGTTAAGGCAAAGAAATGCAAATGAATGCATAAAAATGCGAAGCTGCAGTAAAGCTAAATGTGAGGGAGAATTGAAAAAAAAATAGAAAAAATAGTATGGTAAAAGCTTTACGTGATTAGTAGCCGACACAGATTTGAACGACGTTTCGGCTCAATAGGCCTTCAGCAGGAACAAACAAACAACACGCACACACATATATGTAAATAAATAAAACTAATCCTACATAGCTAACTAGTAATGAAACATCCAAAACAAAATAACCGAAACTGATTAAAGAAAAGAAATATGACTTCCCCGTGTCACGGACTGTGGTCAGAATGGGAAAGAAATACGTGATTAGTAGACGACACAGATTTTAACGGCGTTTTGGCTCAATAGGCCTTCAGCAGGAACAAAAAAACAACACACATACACAGATATGTAAGTAAATAAAACTAATCCTACATAGCTAACTAGTAACGAAACCAAGATAACCACTGTAGACTACCACATTAACTAAGTCTAATAAATAAATGTCAAAGAAAAATACTTGGTATAGCATGGAACAAATTCAAAACAAATGAGGATATTAGAGAAATTACCAATCAACCAATATCTTCAGTAATCAAGAAAAGACGATAGTCATATGTTGGACATGTGATGAGGAGAGATAACCGAATAACAAAGCAAGCCCTCATGTGGGAACAACAGGTAAGAGGAAAAGAGGCCGACCCAGAGAGACACTAAGAAGAACACTGATCAGAGAGGCAAAGGCAGCAGGAATCGGCTCCCTCAGTGAGATTGTGATGCTTGTACAGAACAGAGACAAATGGCGGGATTTGATAAATGATTTTTGCAAGGATTAAGACTGATAGGAAAAAAATTTAGAAAAAGAGAAAAAGTATCTGAGTCTATGCCCTATGGGTCAGCCACTGCTCGAAAGGTCAATAGATAGATAGATAGATAGAGAATAATAATGCTGGTGTCTGTCCATTGCTTTAAGCTCAATTCAATTCATACTTTTATAGGTTCCAATGGATAGCTCAGATATTGGTGGACAGAATTTTAAGAGATTTTAAGCTGTCAGGTACCGGTGCTTATTTATTCTCTACAAGTTTGGGTGTATGCCAAACAAAAATGCTGGCAAGCTAAATATAAATATATCAGCAGTGTTGTTATAGTCACTGACTTTACATGCATCAAGTTTAATTGTTATCATCATCATGTGCTATAACAGTTGATTCAGGAAGTTACAGGTCTTAACAATCTTCAGTCAGTTTTGCTATTAATGCAGTTTATTCTTATTATGATGTTTAACTTTACTGTTGATTTTTGTGAGATAATGAAAGTTATGATGACTATTCTATTACGATTCTTTTTTCAGATTACCCACAAAATGTGTAGGACCAGAGTGTGAAACATCCACAAAGTTTGGTCCTCCACCAAGTGGATCAACATCAACACTGCCATTAACTGAAGGCCATAATGGAGATAGGGTTCACAATGGCAACGATACAATCCATGATGGCTTTGGTAATGATGACAGTACAGCATATCCCCATAAAGATAAGGATAAGACTGGTGATAAAGGAATTAACTTAGGTAAGAATTTTTGGAGAATGAAAGGGACACACAAAATAAAAACTGTAACTCTTTCATTTTCACAGGCTGTGACTTTGATATACAGATGGTACATCATCAAATCAAAGATGCACCACAGAAATAAAAAGCAGAATATCTATCTATCTATTGTCCTTTCGAGCCAAAGACGGCACATAGGGCAAAATTGCAATCTCAAAAACAGAAACCTTGCGTGCAAAATTGGCACATATTGCAGAGATCACTGCCTCTAAAATCTATGGTTCTATTTCCATAACAATGCTTTTTACAGTGACAGCTTGTCAAGCTATCGATCAACCTCCTTAGTCGCCTCTTACGACATGCCTGGAAGGTCACAGTGTCACTATTCTTTACTTCCCAAAAAAAGTAGAATAGCTCAGGCCAAAATAGCATTTCAGAAAATGAAAAACGTCCTATGCAACAAGTTTATGTCAATAGAAGTGAGAAAGAAAGTTCACCTTTGATATATAGAAGCAATTCTGACCTATGAAAGCGAATTATAGATAGTAGACAAACAAATGAAAAGACAATTAGAGGCCACAGAGATGGGATTTCTCAGAAGAATGTTGAAAGTTCCCTGGACAGCTAAAAAGATCAATGAAGAAATTCTCAAAGAGGCCAACACAAAAAGGGAGCTCCTAAAAAACATCAGAAAGAAACAATCAACATTTTTTGGACACATCATGAGAAGAGGAAATTTGGAATACTTGGTTACAACTGGCAAAATAAACAGAAAGAGAGATAGCAGACGACAAAGTGAGAAAATACTGGATAGCTTGGTGTCATGGCATGGAAAACGGTCAACAACAGAACTGAAACGATGCACTGTAGATAGAAGATTGTGGAAGGACATGATCACTTACGCCAACTTGTATGCCACATGATGATGATGATGATGAACATTATGGGAACAAATATATCACAATTTTACAAATGTAACCCTTTCTGGTGTAAAATAATCATATTTTATCCACAAATACTTCAATAATTGTAGTCATAGTGATGTCGCTTATGATCTTATTTTAATGTACCATTGCAGAATTATACTGAAGTCCTGTTTCAGTACTGAGAACATTAACCAAGACTATTCAAATACCATCAGCAAACTGTTGTGAAATAAATAATGCAATATGGCTGTCTGATCTTATTGCAGGTTTAATATTGGGCATAACAGGAAGTGTGCTGGTGGCTGTAATTGTTCTGTGTATTGCATTGTGTAAGCTTCGCAGCAGAGATGAAGGGACATACAAAGTAGATGAAACCCAGAACTTTTCAGCTCTACAGTCTAAAAAATCTGCAGGAAATGGTGCTTTGGCTTCAGGAAGTGACTCAGGATCTGGCAAGAGAGGCAAAAAGAAAGATGTGAAAGAATGGTATGTTTGAGGACACTGCCAGATAGCATAAATTTTTCTTGTTGTTTGTTCATGGACTTGTAAACAGAAATAAATTTAGTGGTAGATGTATTAACACATAACAGTTATAATTACTCCATTCTGTTTCTCAAATTTATTTTAAAAATTGTTTTTTAATTTAATTTTATGTGTATAGTTGCTCATGAAATTGTTCAGTTGCCAAAGAAGTGCCAACAATATTATATTTCTTAGTGCTTTGACTTGATCAGATATTTCATTAGTGCCCAATATGTTGTATATACCATAAATATTCCATTTCCTTTTTATTATTTTCTAACATAAACTCATTACTTGACTTTTAAGCAACCATTTTCCTGGTTTATGAAATGTTTAGCATCTTAGATCAGTGCTATTCATACAGGTCAGTTCTGCTTGTAAATCCACTTAACCAAACAGGAAAGACATGAGGTGGATTAAACTTCATAAAGCAGCACAATTATCAAAACAATATATACAAATCTAAAAACATGGATTGAGATAATAATAAAAACATCTTGAATAGATAGAAAGTCTATCACATTTAATCATAACAGAGTTGATATAGTAGCAGCTCTTAGTATGAGAATGGAGATTGAACCAATCAATGACAATGTAAGACCTTGCCTATTATGGTCAAGTCAGATGATCATTTTCTGGCCATATTTCGAGAAGGGAACAACCGAAATATATTATGACAACAGGAAAAATTGAGAAAAGAAGAGATAGAAGAGACCAGATAGAAAAGATACAAGATAATTTAAGAGAGTGGGTTGGTAGGAGGTTAACAACAGAACTGATAAACAGCTGTGCAGATAGAAAGAAGTGGAGAGGCATGATCACCTACGCCAGCAGACATGGTAGTTGATGAAGACCTTGTCAGACTTATAAGACTTTATATTGAATGGTTATGTTTTCATAAGTGGATACAAATAACTGATGTGTTACAACTTGTGTAGTATTCCTTCTGACATGATCATTCTGTTTTTTTGTAATAATGAAAGAGCTGACAGATTTGTTTTAAAAAATACAGAGAGTTGGGACTTTAGAGCTGGAGCAGATGAGTATGTCTCTTAATGACAACTTGTAAAGGATAACTATGTGATTAAGGAGAAAGTAATCCTGATACTCTAGTACTATGGAATCATACTTGACATAAGTAGAATAGGTATACTCAGCGGATTAATAAATAAATGTAATACCTGGTAGTACATTAAAAGTACTTTTAGAAAGCAGCTGTTCATTGACATTATAACAATGAAGTTCTACAGCAAGTGTGTTCTGGCTGTTGTGAGTGAAACATTACCATTTGTTGAGATTATCATTATCTAAAGTATTCAATTTGCACTTACCAAGTCATGTTGAGTATATTTTATTATTTGATCTGCTTTTTACTTTGTCAATGTGAATAGTCAATAAGATATGAAATTTGATATTAAACAAACTCCTTATTTAAGATTAGTGCAATCTGCACCCAAAATAATCATAATATTGATTCATAAAAACCTTTGATTGCAATAACATTACTTCCCCTTGAAGTTATCAAATTGTGTAAATATTTAAGAAATTAAATCAAAATGTTTGTTAATATTGGAAAAAACATTCGTTTTTTTTCTAGTCCTTTTTCAAAACACTTACATCATCATTTGTTTAAAACTCCGGAAACATTTTGAGGCATTCTAGTAAGGAGCATAAATAGACAAATTAATCCAGAATATGTGCACTCTTTCCCTTTACAATTGCACATCAGGACAAAATGGTAAAATAAATCAAAATTGTACAGCAATTTTATGAACAATATGATGAAACTAGAACAGACCAGCATTTCAAGTGAAAGGCCTTCAACAAGAAGCAATGACAAAAATAAAAAGCTGATATTTATTTTACTGATCAGACTTAATTCAGACTTTAGTAAGGAAAGTTTATTGTTTAATTCGTACATCACTTCGCCAATGTTATGTGAAGAGATTTATTGTTCTAGTGAGTGATTTTTTATTTCAAGGCAGGTTAAATCAAATGCCTAGCTTTATAGGATATGGATGATAGAACATAGGTTTAGTGTTCAAGTATCAGCAAGTTCAAGTATAGAACCTGAAAAAAATCTTGACAGTTTAGAACCAAAAAAAGGCTATGTGCCACTATCCAGACAAAATTTTTTAAAGCAAAAAATAACTGCAAACATATTAAATGTGGTAAGCAAAGAAATCTAGACGTGAAGGAAATCAATAAAACTCCCCAGTAGCACAATACATTGGATCAAAAATAACTAAACTTCATAAATTTTTGAAGTAATAAGATTAGTATAACCTTTTCAACGGGTAGCTTTCCAATTCATAACTTTTGTTATAAGTTCTGCCATATTGTTGTATGACATTTTGAATGTTGGATCTTAATGCTGCATTATTTTGGCTGATATTTGTTTCTTGAAATTTATGCTAACAATCAACTTGTGTTTGACAGCTTCTATGAATCATGAAAATGGTGCTTGAAATATAACATTTATGACTGTAAAGTGTATGGACATCAAAGGAAGTATGTGAATTGGTCAGTTTTCTGTATGTTGGTTTATTTGTTTTTCATGATTAATTATGGATATTAGAATATGTACATAATGTAGCTTAATCAATTTCACTTTAATATAATATCTACCTCCTCAGAGGAAAGGATGGGGTTATCTATACATATATAGAGAGAGTAGTGAATCTCTAATTTAGATGATACTTAATTTATGTATGCTACAGCAATGTTTGTCTGTGTTTGTGAGAGAGAAAGAGAGAGAAAAAAATATTAATATTAATCCATGTTTGATAATGAAGTATCTGCATGTGTGTCTATTGTGTTCTATGGTCAGTTTTAGTGGCACATTGAGAGAGAGGAATACCAGAATTAAATGTGAACACTTCACAGTTCAAGCAATAATAGTGAGCTTTACAAATGTCAATGGTACTCGTCATGTCTCATGGTATGTGGAACATTTAGTGTTAGTGCCCCAGCTTTTACATTGTCATTGGCACATTATGTGGTCAGTATCATGCCAGACCAACCAACATTCTCCAAAGAAAATTCCTGGCACCCATTTTCAAAGACTTGGCACATTCCAAAATCATGTTCGTCACAGAATATTCACACCAGATGAGACTGAACACAGACCTCCTTATCAGCAAATGTGTGCACCAACAATTTTACCATGCAGCTTCCAATAATAGATTGTTTTTTTTTTTAAGTTAAGATCATTCCTTATAAACCATGTGGTTTTCTTTCCACCTTGTGGTTTTCTTTCCACCTTGTTCACCATGTAGTTTTCTTTCCACCTTGTACACCATGTGGTTTTCTTTCCACTTTGTACACCATGTGGTTATCTTTCCACCATGTGAGATTGAAATGCAACAAAAAGGAGATGCTAAAGCTATATACAAACAAATTGAAGAATTAAAAGAAATAAAAACGCAAACTGGATGTTTAAGATCAAAGCAAGGAGAAGTGTAGAATGAACAAGAAAGCATAAGGGAACAATGGACAGAATACATTAAAGATCTTTATAATGATAAGCAAACAGAAGTAAATATTAAGGATAATGGAGAAGGACTAGAAATACTCAAAGAAGTGGAAGACGCCTTGCGCCATATAAAAGCAGAAAAAGCTCCTGACCAGATAATATAACTAAATAAGAGATTGAAGCCATGGGTGATTTTGGAATAGAAATAATAACAAAAATATTGAATGATATCTACAACAGCGGATATATACCAGACGACATGCTAAAATCAATATTCATAGCCCTACCAAAGAAATCTGGTGCGATTGAATGTGATGATCATTGCACAATAAGCCTTATGAGTCATATGGCTAAGATATTACTAAGAATCATCATGCGAAGAGCGCGAAACAAAATAAACCAGAAATTAGCGATGAACAGTGTGGTTTTGTTAGAGTTAAAGGAACAAGCAATGCCATTTATATCATAAGATCTTTAGTAGAATGAGCCATAGAAGTGAAAACAGATCTATACCTATGTTTCATAGATATTGCATTTGCAAAGCATTTGACAAGAGTAAAGCACCAAGAAATAATCACAATTTTAGAAAACATAAACGTAGACAGCAAAGATCTAAGAATAATAAAGAACATGTACTGGCAACAAACAGCGACCATAAGAACTGAAAACCAATTGGGAACATTTCAACAGATAAAACAGGGTGTTAGACAAGGTTGTGTGCTGTCACCAGATTTGTTTAATATTTATTAGTGAGATTATTTTAAGATCCATAAGGGGCATACCTGTTAATTTCTCTCTCTCTCTCTCTCTCTCTCTCTCTCTCTCTCTCTCTCTCTCTCTCTCTCTCTCTCTCTCTCTCTCTCTCTCTCTCTCTCACACACTCACTCACTGAATTGTGAAAACAACAAGGATATAACAAAACACATTTAGAAATTAAAGAAAGAGAATAAAGTGTGGAAACTATACATGCATGCAGTTTATGTCATGAAAATGAGTCACTGGACAATGTCTGATATTTCACTAGAGATGCCTCATGGTAGCTCAAAAGAAAAAACTAAGAAAATCACCTTTATATTATAAACGATATAATAAAAAATACAAAAATAAAAACCTGATAATTAACAAATAATAAATACAAATCTAAAAAAAAGTCAACAGATATTGCTAAAAATGCATGTCTGACAAACTAGGAAGTGACATCTTAGTTATCGTATTGACAGCCAGAGTGAAACTCAATATAAGTAGAGTTCTTTGATAAAAAGAAAAAATAGGTAAGATATGTAGACGAAAAGGTTTAAATAAATAAATGAGTGAGAAATATTGATGCCTCGCAGAAAGAATAAACTCTGATGAGTTGTCGGTTGTAGAAAACAAACCTTCTGTGATCATTTGAAAAACAGAAATAATATCAATGACTGATGTCATGGAAACTATGTTGATAAATGTTAACGAGAAGCAACAATATTCCAAAAGACAGCACAGAGTTACTCCGGAAGTGGTCCATCAGTCACCTTTAAGTCTCACCAGTGTAGGTCTCCAAGCAGCGTTAACTACATTAGTACGTTGTGCAGTAGGTCTCCAAGCAGCGTTAACTACATTAGTACGTTGTGCAGCAGGTCTCCAAGCAGCGTTAACTACATTAGTATGTTGTGCAGTAGGTCTCCAAGCAGTGTTAACTACATTAGTACGTTGTGCAGTAGGTCTCCAAGCAGCGTTAACTACATTAGTACGTTGTGCAGCAGGTCTCCAAGCAGCGTTAACTACATTAGTACGTTGTGCAGTAGGTTTCCAAGCAGTGTTAACTACATTAGTACGTTGTGCAGTAGGTCTCCAAGCAGCGTTAACTATATTAGTACGTTGTGCGGCAGGTCTCCAAGCAGCATTAACTACATTAGTACGTTGTGCAGTAGGTCTCCAAGCAGCGTTAACTACATTAATACTTTGTGCAGTAGGTCTCCAAGCAGCGTTAACTACATTAGTACATTGTGGAGTAGGTCTCCAAGCAACATTAACTACATTAGTACGTTGTGCAGTAGGTCTCCAAGCAGTGTTAACTACATTAGTACGTTGTGCAGTAGGTCTCCAAGCAACATTAACTACATTAGTACGTTGTGCGGCAGGTCTCCAAGCAGCATTAACTACATTAGTACGTTGTGCAGTAGGTCTCCAAGCAGCGTTAACTACATTGTGGAGTAGGTCTCCAAGCAACATTAACTACATTAGTACGTTGTGCAGTAGGTCTCCAAGCAGTGTTAACTACATTAGTACGTTGTGCAGTAGGTCTCCAAGCAGCGTTAACTATATTAGTACGTTGTGCGGCAGGTCTCCAAGCAGCATTAACTACATTAGTACGTTGTGCAGTAGGTCTCCAAGCAGCGTTAACTACATTAATACTTTGTGCAGTAGGTCTCCAAGCAGCGTTAACTACATTAGTACATTGTGCAGTAGGTCTCCAAGCAGCGTTAACTATATTAGTACGTTGTGCAGTAGGTCTTCAAGCAGCGTTAACTACATTAGTACATTGTGCAGTAGGTCTCCAAGCAGCGTTAACTACATTAGTACGTTGTGCAGCAGGTCTCCAAGCAGCATTAACTACATTAGTACGTTGTGGAGCTGAACATTAGAGAATGATTCTCCTATGTTTATGCCAGTTCCAATTAATGAGGGACAGAGAAAAATATCATGTTCTAAATGTGTCAAACATGGCACATGTTGTATAAATCATTTCTCTCCATCTTGGATACTGTAGTGCTAGTTCCTACAGATCTTGTGTGTTTGATAAGCATAAAATTTGACCATTTTCTACTAACAGTTCTGTGAACAATCTCTCTGTCTTATTTCTCTTGCATCATCTTGAACCCAGTTGAGAGTCTAAAGTGGACCTATTTTTTTCATTCATTATAAGTCCATTCCTTTTTCCTTACAAACATGGTGACACATCATTGGTTGGTTTATTTACAAATTATTTAATTCATTTGAAAAATACATGATTATTATCTGGCATTCTTAGTAAGCATGTTTTAGAAGGTACTAAGTATCATTTCTGATTTCTGCAAAATGTACCATTTTGGCACGCAAGGATTGTTTTTGAGATTGTGGTTCTGCCCTATGTGCCGTGTTGGCTCGAAAGGACAATAGATAGATAGAAGTATCATTTCTAGTGCCTGTGTTGACTTCCAGCTCTCCTAACCATATTTAAATTGATTTTACCTTGAAACTCTCTCAGCCCTGATGGGACCTAGAAGTCCCACATCATATTTTCTATAGTATCTGTTAACAAGTATAGTTTCCTGGCAGCACTTGTAGGGTCAGCAGACTATATCACAGGGAATCGCCAACAGGTGGCAGTGGTAGTGTGACCTCCCAAAAAGGGTCACTTACTTTCATTTTCAAATTTGTGAGCAGGTTTATTGTACATCATGTACATTTACATAATATCAAAAGAGCCTATTGGAACTTTTGAGTCCCAGTACATATTATTTTTTTTTTTATTTGTGTTTAGAACTTTTACCAGATGATGCATGTTGTAGTGTTGTAATAGGTCACTATTGTGATCAAATCGCTTAAATTATTTTTGAAATACAACAAACAAGTTAGGATTGAAAAGGTTAAGAAATGTGCAGCTTGGGTTTTATCTATTTACTTAGTATTTTTTTATGTCCAGAAGATTAGATTGTTTCATGCATTTTAAGCCAGGTCAATTTGCAAAGTAATTTCCTTTGATAGGTCATTATTTTGTATCAGTTTATTCCAAATATAAGAGAAATGTTCAACTTTTTGTACCATTTTCTCCATTTGTGGTTTATTTTTTTATTGTAGTTATGTCCATTACTTTGAGTTTTGGCTAAATTTATCTGGAAGCCTATTTTGCTCTGCAAAAAGACTGAGCTGGTCAGTTTTCTTCTTCACCTTAAGAGTGTTACATTCTGCAGGGATAGATGACCTGCAAAATCTAAGTTTTCTAATATTTTCCATTTTGTGCATAATTATTTTCATTTTTTATTGTAGTGCATCACAATCCAGTCTTTTGTTGTTTCATATAACAGTAGCAGCATGACATAGCCATTTATTTCCCATATTTCTACAGCAAACCATGAACATTTCACTAAATTGTGCATGTACACACTATTAGCAATGTCCAGTGCTATAAACAGAGCATTTATAATGTTTATAGATTTATTGTAGTAAACCAAAAATTTGGTAAGGATTGTACAAAGAATGGTTAGCTCTAGACTGATAATAAATAGATATTTGTAATGACTCTAATATGAGTATATAATTTAAAAACAAATACCGTAAGAACAGTCTACGGTTAAAGCACTTGATTGGAAGCTACAAGAGAGAGCGAGAGAGAAATACATAGAAATGAATAAATGAAAAGAAGAATTAGAGACGCAAGATAATTATGAGGATCCATAAGATGATCATTGCTTACTGAATGTTTGCTTTTAAATATGAGGGGATGAACATGAAATCAATAAAGTGCTTATGTTAACTGTGGTTGCTCATGCCATTTTAGCATCATCATTAGAGATGACTGTGGTATACTGAGCTGTGTTGCAGATGTTGACGTTGTAAAGACCGTTTGATCTTTGTCACAATGTTCCGATTGTTAATGTCTATGCTATTCTGTTGTCAAAATATATGGTGAGAAATGTGCTTCAAAATATTAATTTGCTTATGCCAGATTGACCATTGAGTTTATTTGATGTTAAAATGTTTGCAATAGATATTGCTCTCATTGTTAATCACAAGCAGGTTTTGCTGAATATGTGAATTGTTTCATAATAACATTTTTTGGAATTGTATTGTTGCCAGGTTTTAAATTATTTTGAAGATTCTGATTTATAAAACAGAACTTGTTTTTATTATTTTTCATTTATGTACAAAAACTGCTATACTGATACAGTTTGATAAGTCTATTTGTTTATAGATTTTATATACATATATAAGAGCATCAGTAGTCCAGATTTAAGTGACCCAGGTTCGATTACCAGTCAATGCAAGACTTTTTTAGAAACCATGGTGGTTGAGTGGTTAGCGCACATGTTTCCTGATAAGACGGGTGCAGGCTCAATTCCTAGATGTGATGGATATTTTTTGGATTGGCGAGGCTCCAGGGTTCACCAGCTTTAATGGACTAGAGATTTTTCTCAGATGTAAATGTGGCCTGATATGATACTGACTACATCACCCAAAATGTGCTGGCAAGGTGTGGAGGGAACCTTTACTTTGTTACATACATAAATGACATGATAATGAAGTTAATTACAATTTCTTATGATTCATTTAAGTAAGTAAAATATAATTTTGTAACATTTCATATACTGAAGTTAAAGTAAAAACCATTCAAAAGTATTCATTTACTTAAATAAATAGTTCTACTAATCATTCACTAATATCAATAGCAAAGCAAGCCCTCATAACAATTAAAAGAAAAAAGGAAGACCCATCAGACACTGAAGAAGAACTTAAGAAGCAAGAGCAGCAGGAATCGGCTCCCTCAATGAGATAGAACTGCTTGCACAGAACAGAGACAGATGAGATTGATAAAATATCATTTAAAGAAAACTGCTGAAACAAAAATTCATATAGGAGAAAGTATCTTGGTTGCCCTATGGGCGGTTACGGCTGAAAGGAATAGATAGATAGATAGAATATTCACTTCATTAGTAAAATATCATTCATTTACTGAAGTAAAATATTTCTACTTATCACTCACTTACTTAAGTAAAATATTCATTTACTGAAATAAAATATTTCTACTTATCACTCACTTACTGAAGTAAAATACCATTACCAAGCAAGAAGACTTTTGTTGCACTGGGAAACATATGGAAATACAAATATTCAATTTACAAGGGACTCATTTACTGAAGTAAAATACCTTCCATAACATCTATTAGATAAGTAAAATACCATTCCAAGGGACTCATTTACTGAAGTAAAATACCTTCCAAGGGACTCATTTACTGAAGTAAAATACCATTCCAAAGGACTCATTTATTGAAGTAAAATACCATTCCAAGGGACTCATTTACTGAAGTAAAATACCATTCCAAAGGACTCATTTATTGAAGTAAAATACCATTCCAAGGGACTCATTTACTGAAGTAAAATACCACTCCAAAAGACTCATTTACTGAAGTAAAATACCACTCCAAAGGACTCATTTACTGAAGTAAAATACCACTTCAAAGGACTCATTTACTGAAGTAAAATACCACTCCAAAGGACTCATTTACTGAAGTAAAATACCATTCCAAAGGACTCATTTACTGAAGTAAAATACCATTCCAAAGGACTCATTTACTGAAGTAAAATACCATTACAAAGGACTCATTTACTGAAGTAAAATACCATTCCAAAGGACTCAGTTACTGAAGTAAAATACCATTCCGAAGGACTCATTTACTGAAGTAAAATACCATTCCGAAGGACTCATTTACTGAAGTAAAATACCATTCCAAAGGACTCATTTACTGAAGTAAAAATACCATTCCAAAGGACTCATTTACTGAATTAAAAATACCTTTCCAAAGGACTCATTTACTGAAGTAAAAATACCATTCCAAAGGACTCATTTACTGAAGAAAAAATATAATGACTTATTGCTTGTATTCACCTGATGACTAAAGGAGTGGTTAGACCTCTTCATTATCCACCCTTAAGACAACGTTAAGTGGGTGTGGATGCATTGTGTTATAGTCTTGTAGTTGAACTGTGAAATTTGCACCTCTAGGCCCAACACATTATAATGGCATTGTTAGGTACCGGTCTGTCTTCCCTCTCAATCCCTACTCGCTTGGCCAAACTAGACTGGTTAACCAGTTTCTAGGGGCACTTTGAAGAGGTGGAGTAAGATCTGAATAGTTCTGGTTCACTGGTCCTGGGGCAAGCCATCAGCTATGATCTGTTGATGGCTTTCAGCTATGTTACTGTAAACTCCCTACTATTACTTATAATTCATTTACTTAAGTAAAAATACCATTCTTAACTCTTTCCGTACGGAAGCTTTTTATCAATACAACGGAAGAGATTTCAGAGGCAATATTTTTCATGGTTTTAACAATCAAACTATATATGTATATTTATCTAAAATATAACATATTATGTATGAATTTTTAGATAATTGAACAAGGTATTAGATTTCACCAATACCAAGATGAAACAAGACATGTAAAAAAAATATGTGGTTTGTTGACGGTTCACACATCAAATTGAGAATGACACACTATATGGCGAAACATACATGGCCAAAATTGACATGGTGCACAGTGCGTCAAACATGCAGAAAGAGTTAATAGTTCATTTATTTGAATAAAATGTAATTCCTTTAATACCATTCTGAGATAATCCAGTTACTTAAGTAACCTGAGGAGAAAAACATAGCCTATACTTACTGAGATAATCCAGTTACTTAAGTAACCTGAGGAGAAAAAATAGCCTATGCTTACTGAGATAATCCAGTTACTTAAGTAACCTGAGGAGAAAAACATAGCCTATGCTTACTGAGATAATCCAGTTACTTAAGTAACCTGAGGAGAAAAACATAGCCTATACTTACTGAGATATCCAGTTACTTAAGTAACCTGAGGAGAAAAACATAGCCTATGCTTACTGAGATAATCCAGTACTTAAGTGACCTGAGGAGAAAAACATGGCCTATGCTTACTGAGATAATCCAGTCCTGAGGAGAAAAACATAGCCTATGCTTACTGAGATAATCCAGTCCTGAGGAGAAAAACATAGCCTATGCTTACTGAGATAATCCAGTCCTGAAGAGAAAAACATAGCCTATGCTTACTGAGATAATCCAGTCCTGAGGAGAAAAACATAGCCTATGCTTACTGAGATAATCCAGTCCTGAGGAGAAAAACATAGCCTATGCTTACTGAGATAATCAGTCCTGAGGAGAAAAACATAGCCTATGCTTACCATCAAAAATCATAAATATATCAAGACTGTATGATGGTTACACATGTGCAGTTCGAACAGAGGAAGGACTGAGCGAATGTTTCCCAATAGAAACGGGGTAAAACAAGATGTATTTTATCGCCCTGTTATTTGGAATGTTATGGACTTCATAATGAAGAAATGCTGCACTGGTAATAAAGGCATCGAATGGATACAAGGAGACCATTTGGAGGACCTGACTTTGCTGATGACATAGTCTCATCAGATCAGATGAGGCAGGAAAACACAAATGAACTATCACATAGCCAGCAAAATTGGGCTTGAGGTCAATCATGAAAAGACTAAAGTCATGAAAAGTTTAATTCCAACAAGTGACAAAATATACATGGAAAACAAACCAGTAGAAGAGATCGATCACTCATCTATCTTGGAAGTCACATGACGAGAAGGGATACGAGCAAAGAAATAGAATCAGACTGGCTAAAGCAGCAATGTCTTTCAGAAGCCTTGAAAAGTTGTGGAAATCAAAACTCATTAGCACAAACACAAAACTTAGGCTATTCAAATCAAATGTACTATCAACCCTTACGTATGCGTGTGAAAGTGGAAACAACAAGAGATATAGAAACAAAGTTGAACGCATTCGAAAATAAATGTCTAAGGAAAATACTGGTATAGAATGGAACGAATTCAAAACAAACGAGGAAATTAGAGAAATCGCCAATCAACCACTAATATCTTCAGTAATAAAGAAAAGACGATGGTCATACGTTGGACATGTGATGAGAAGAGATAATAATCGAATAGCAAAGCAAGCCCTCATATGGGAAACAACAGGTAAAAGAAAAAGAGGAAGACCCAGGGAGACACTGAGAAGAACATTGATGAGAGAGGCAAGAGCAGCAGGAATCGGCTCTCAATGAGATAGAACTGCTTGCACAGAACAGAGACAGATGGCGAGATTTGATAAAATATCTTTAAAGAAAATGCTAGAACAAAATTCATATAGGAGAAGGTGTATCTTGGTCTACGCCCTATGGGCGGTTACGGCTCGAAAGGTCAATAGATAGATAGATATGCTTACTGAGATAATCAGTCCTGAGGAGAAAAAATAGCCTATGCTTACTAAAATGTAAGAGAAACTATAAGGTGCAGAAGAAGAAGAAGCATTTCTTACCTTACCAAAATTCTATTCTGAAGGATTCATATACTTAAGTATTCAATTCTGAAGGATTCATATACTTAAGTATTCAATTCTCGCTGGAAGCGTGTGATTTGTACTCGTGACTTGGAAAAAAAATACCTCCGTGGTCAACCCAGCCGCTGGCAGAAATGGGTACCAGGGTAGTAGTACTCTGGGAAGGTGAGGAATGCTGCTTCGAATCGTGAGTTTTGATGCTTGAAGCGACACTATCCAGAAGTCTCCGAACACTTCTGGATTGGTGGCTGAGCACATATGGGTGAAAACTCATGTGCTGAGATGCAGATTCAAGTCTTGTACTTTACCTTTACCATTCCTTATTGTTTATTTAATACTACTTTGTAGCATTCATTTAGTATAACCTGGAAGTGAAACTAAACATGGGCAATTTATAAAAAATAAAGTAGAAATAACTGTTCTTTTAACATCAACAAAAGCGGTCATAATCTAACAATGTTTTGATTTATCAAATCAAATTGTGCTGGTATTATCACAACTTCCTATTGTCCATGTTCAAAGATTCAAGTATGTTACTTTCCAGAATATATTTTATTGTTCCATGTGCTACCATATATCAAGCACAAGTTGGATGCTCTACTGTCTGCACCACTGTTGAAGTATCATTTGTAATGACTTGCTTAAGTGTGCTGATATCAAGAGCAAGTCATAAGTTTTGCTGTCTGCACCGTTGTCCAAGTATAATTTGTAATGGCTTAGTTCAGTGTGCTAATATCAAGAGCAATCAAATGATCTGTCTTTGTTCTGTGTGTCATTGTCCAAGTATAATTTGTAAAGGCTTAGTTCAGTGTGCTAATATCAAGAGCAATCGAATGTTCTGTCTTTGTTCTGTGTGTCATTGTCCAAGTATAATTTGTAAAGGCTTAGTTCAGTGTGCTAATATCAAGAGCAATCGAATGTTCTGTCTTTGTTCTGTGTGTCATTGTCCAAGTATAATTTGTAAAGGCTTAGTTCAGTGTGCTAATATCAAGTGCAATCGAATGTTCTGTCTGTGTTCTGTGTGTCTTTGTCCCAGCATGTACATGTTTTTGTACTCTTGGTACAATATGCTAATATCAAGTGTGAGTCATAATTTAATGTGATAGTATACAAGTCATTTATGAGATTTTAGTTGTATATATATATATATATATATATATATATACATATATATATCAGTGACAAATCTAGATTATGAAATGTTTGTGTTAGCTGCAATAAATAACAGATATCTTGTCTGTTTCTTGTGTTATCATCAGTAAATAACAGATATCTTGTCTGTTTCTTGTGTTATCATCAGTAAATAACAGATATCTTGTCTGTTTCTTGTGTTACCATCTGTATTAATGGCAAATGTGAAATAATATCCAATATATTTTATTTTCCAGTTAGACAGAAAATCAATACCCTGTTAGAGTAGTGTACACTGTGATTTATAATTGCATCTTACAAAATGTGGACCAGTGATTTAACAAAACTTATACTACCAGTTATCTTGTTACATATACATCACTTTGACCTGTGCTAAGTTTAAAGATATCTATTTACTTTCTAATTCACAGTACACTTAGCTTTCAACTTATTCTAATGATATGTTCCTATTGAGCTAAAACAATTGCAATAAGAGAAAATTGTAACCAATGCATATCGTAAGTAAATGAGAAGTTAATGGCTGACATATATCTCAGAAACTAATATTTTAGCATGTAACATCACATCAAATTAAACATTTGGCAATAATGTAAACTAAATGTTATTTTTTTAAATATTGTGTTAATTAAAAACAACAATAGCGTTGTGGACTTCCTAGTTAATGATCATCACATTTTTTTTCTCCTTTTCAATAAAGTATATAACTTTGATTACTATTCCTTTTTTCTTTCTTCAGTGTCTTTTAATAAGAATTCATTAATACAAATCCAAATTTTTTTTCTTCACCTACCCTTTAAAGGATGTTAAGTTGACAGAGCTGCATTGAGCCATGGTGCATTTTAGCTCAAAACATCAGACTTCAACAGGCATTATATTTGGGTGCCAGCTTTATCTTCTCTCATTGAGCTATGGTGCATTTTAGCTCAAAACATCAGACTTCAACAGACATTATATTTGGGTGCCAGCTTTATCTTCTCTCATTGAGCTATGGTGCATTTTAGCTCAAAACATCAGACTTCAACAGGCATTATATTTGGGTGCCAGCTTTATCTTCTCTCATTGAGCTATGGTGCATTTTAGCTCAAAACATCAGACTTCAACAGGCATTATATTTGGGTGCCAGCTTTATCTTCTCTCATTGAGCCATGGTGCATTTTAGCTCAAAACATCAGACTTCAACAGACATTATATTTGGGTGCCAGCTTTATCTTCTCTCATTGATCCATTCTCACATGTCTGAACTGGCTGATTGTTTTCCAGGCTCACAGCTGGGATATTTATTAGGATCCTGGTCAGTTCTGGTTCACCAATCTCCATGCTAGAAGTCAACTGTGACTCACTGACCAATTTCAGCTTCTACACTATTCTGCATCTTGGGCCCATCTCCTTCTTATAGCACTTTTATTATTTCATTCATAATCAGTCTTGCAGAGAAATTTCTCATTCGTTACCTTCTCCATGTGGGAATTTCCAATACCAGTGCCTATATGGGGTAGTGCCTATATGGGGGACTGGGTGGTCTAGAGGTAAGGGATCTGGACAGGAAGATCCTGGGTTTGATTCCCATCACAGGTGGTGAGAATTCTTCTAAATCGAATCTGTGGTTCTTTTGTGACTTTACCCTCCCCTGATCTCAGGGTAGTGAGATCCGATGTCCAGTCCTCTCTGGGTAGTGAGATCCGATGTCCAGTCCTCTCTGGGTAGTGAGATCCAATGTCCAGTCCTCTCTGGGTAGTGAGATCCGATGTCCAGTCCTCTCTGGGTAGTGAGATCCGATGTCCAGTCCTCTCTGGGTAGTGAGATCCGATGTCCAGTCCTCTCTGGGTAGTGAGATCCGATGTCCAGTCCTCTCTGGGTAGTGAGATCCAATGTCCAGTCCTCTCTGAAAAACAGGAGGTCCCATGTGCACTTTACGCACATTAAAGAACTCTTGGCAGTTTAAAGTCAAAAAGAGTAGGCCAAAATGGCCGCTACCTGGACAAAAATTGTTAAGCAAATCTCATCCAAGCTGAAGACAGGTGTGTTAAGCCGAAAGGTGCAGATATTGCAGTTATGCCATAAACTAGGGACACAACACATCCACTTAATGGGTGAATGCTAAGAAGAGAGAGTGTCAATAATGGCAGTACAATGGTTTTCAAAAATGCTAAAGAACCTGCCTTTCAGAGCAACCTCAGTAGGTCAGAACTAGTTTTAGCTTCAATTTTTAAAAAGCCACTACTCAAAATTAGCATGCCTTGAAAGTTATCTGTTTTGCTAAAATCTGAAGTTGATTTTTATCTGCCTCAGTCCATGTGAGATTTTTTTTTTAAATAAACAATTTTCTTCTTCTTCTCTTCTTCCTCATTTGCCTTTCAGCATCAAGGGGAGATATAATATACAGTCTTTTGCTTTTCTGTTTGCCTCTGCTGCTGTTGTTTCCTAGTGCTTCTAATATTCCATCAATCCATCTTTTTGTGGTCAGCCCTTGGGTCTGGTGTTTGCACAACATTTATTGAAGGCTCGTTGTGTTTGGATCTTTTTGCCTTGTCACTTGGCCAAACCATTTTATCTGTTGTTTCTTTATATATTCTACGACAGGGGTTATTTCTAGCTTTTTTCTCAGATCTTCATTTCTGATCTTATCTCTGAGGCTGTTTCCAGTCATTCATTTAACACATTTCATCTCTGCAGAGGTTATTTTTCTTATTGTTCTTGCATCTAGAGTCCAGGACTGGCACTGGTAGCACAACACTGGTATGCAAATTGTATTTTGGAGTGCCTGCTTTGCCTCTAGAGCTATTTTCTTGTTGGAGAATAGTGGTGTTGGCTGTCCAATGATTTGACAAGCTTTGCTGCATCTTGAGTCTATTTATCCTGTTTGTGAATTGTTGTTTGTCAATAGATTTCCTAGGTATTTAAATTTCTCTACTTGTTTTAGTTTTAGTTGTCTGCCATCTATAGCTATGTTGATGTTCTGTTTCTCTTTGCAATATTCATGACTTCTGTTTTGTTGATGTTGATTTTCATTTTGCATTTGGTCAGACAACGTGTGCCAGTGTTCAAGTATCTATATCTATTTGTTTGTCTGTCACTCTGTCCTTTCGAGCAGAAGTCGGCACAAAGGGCATAAATTAAAGACTCTTGTCTTCAACGATCTTTCAACTGTCATACCTTGCACATGACCTGCATTGTGCACGGCTCTGTTCTGGGTAAGTTGTTCAATCTTGGCTAGGGAGCTGATGACTGCTGTTGTTGCCTATCGCTGTAATGTTCTTTTTACTGTTTCTTTAAGTCGGGCTTTACTTCTTTTAATCCCCTGGTTCCTATTTCAGGGCTTGCTTTGAGATTCTTTTGTTGCTCTTGTCATCATAGTGCCAGCACATGACCACCTTCTCTTCTTGTTATTTCTCATCACAGTGCCACACATGACCACTTTCTTCCTTTGATTATAATTGATACATTGTATTCTTTGTCACTGTTCATATTTCTGCACTAGTCTATAATTCATTTAGTGGTATAGAAAATATTTTCCTCGGACATTTCCTGTCAAATACATCTAGTTTATTTTCTACTTCTTTAGGTCTTTTCCAGCTCTTGCATGCATAAGTAAAAGTTGATAGTTCATTTGATTTGAACATCCTGAGTTTTGCTTTTGTGCTTAATAATTTTGATTTTCATATTTGATCAAGGTTTCTGAAAAAAACTTTTCTGCCTCTTCTATTCTGATTCTAATTACTTTCTTTGTGTCTTCTTCTTGATCTATGGAGCTTCCAAAACATACAAAGGGACCGACTAGTTTCTAGGCCTAATTTTAATTGTCACCTGGAAACTCGATGGCCAATGTGGGCTATGGTTGACCGGCAGAACCTGTTTTTTTTTTTTTATAAGAGTAACAAATTAAGGCTGGCCAATCTTGCATGTAACGGCATTGTGGTGTCTCAGGTGCTCTCGTCTCGCTGGAAATGTAATGTAATACGACATCTCCAGGTCATTAAGATCCATTCTGAGTAACATTGTGTATTAGTCTATGTCTTCGAATGGAATTAAAAAATTGAATGACAGATATGTCACTGTTTGGGTGAATTTACATATCATGAGAAGAATGTCATTTTTTGTGCTGGCGTCAGTGCAACAGGCAAATCATGGAGTAACATGTCCTCCAACAAACAAAGCAAGGAGCTTGAATGTGCATTCGAGAGTACGGACCTGCTCTACATAACCAGCGATTGTGACACATTTGGGATTTATCTAAACGGTCATTTAATCGCTGGATTCAAGCACGTGACCGTCAATGTTCAAAATATACAAAATCACAAGGAAGAGCAAAAATGTTGGATAATTTCGACAGTGAACTTATTAGAAGTGAAATTCGCAAAATGTTGGGTATGAATGAAACTGTTACAATAAGAAAATTAAAAATTTCGCTGAAAAAGAACAACAGTATTGAAATATCAAAGTCTACATTATGGAGGAATGTGAGAGCTGCAGGCTTTACATTCAGAAAGTATTCCAATGGACGAAACATAATCTGTGAGAAGCCACATATAGTAGTCATGAGAAGCAAGTACTTATGTGAAGTAAAAGAGGTGCGCAAGCAAGGTTATGATATTGTGTACTTGGATGAAACATGGATCAATGCTCACCACACTAACCAAAGGAATGGCAGTCATCAGATGGAAAGATTAAGAGATTAATACCTAGCAGCAAAGGACAGCGCTTGATAATTGCTCATGCAGGTAGTCGACAACATGGACTAATACAGAATGCAGAGCTCATTTTTCTTTCAAAATCCATAGACAATCGGGATTATCACTCTGAGATGAATGGTCACATATTTAGAAATTGGATTGAAAATTCTGTTCTCCCATCACTAGATCGACCATCTTGCCTAATAATGGACAATGCAGCGTACCACAACATTGTTGCACTTGAAGATAAAGTCCCGACGTCATCCAGTACAAAAGATGCTATTAAGATATGGCTCACAAAGGAGCACATACAATTTAATAACATGTACTTAAAACCTGAATTACTATCACTAGTAAAGCAAAAACAAAGGACAAAGATTTTTCAAATAGATAAGATTATCCAAGAGCACAGTCATATAAGTTTGAGGCTGCCACCATACCATGCTCATTTAAATCCAATAGAACTAATCTGGGCAAAATTAAAAGGACAAGTGGCAGATGAAAATACAACATTCAAAATATGCGATGTAAAGACTCTTGCTAATCTCGCTTATTAAATATAGACAAAGATTATTGGGCTAAATGTGAAGACCACGTCTTAAAACAGGAAGAGGAATATTGGAAAAATGATGGTTTGTGGAATGTTCAACCCCAAACAGTTATTAATCTTTTAGACTCGTCTGATTCAGAATGAAAGTATATAGCCCCCACAATGTTAGCCCCTATATTACCTTCAATTAGTTCAACAAACGGTCCTTTTCAGGACCACACAACTATGAAAATTGGACATACAGGTATACCTTGATATTATCGTCCGTCCTCGAACTGAGAAGACAATAATTCTCCTGGTATTTCCCCATTTCGGCCACGCCTTTACCTAGTGAAAATTAATCATAGACCAGCAACTACGGTAATTTCTATTATTTAGGGGTTCACAATTTACAATTTTGACAAGCATCAAAGAAATTCGCCGCTTTAAGAAAACTGCAGCTGCAAGATATTTGTTAAATATACATTTAAAGGGTCTTTTGCATTCTAATAACATTTGGAAAATTTCAACAGTTTTTAACAAACGGTACTGAGCAATAGCGTTTTGAAGTTGGGCAAGTGATTTGAAACGAGCTATAGTACATGATGTAAGTGTGTGTCATAGTACACGATGTAAGTGCGTGTCCTAGTGCATGATATAAGTGCGTGTCCCAGTGCATGATGTAAGTCCGTGTCCTAGTACATGATGTAAGTGCGTGTCCCAGTATATGATGTAAGTGCGTGCCTGTACATGATGTTAGTGCGTGTCCCAGTACATGACCTAAGTGCGAGTCCTAGTACATGATGTAAGTGCGTGTCCCAGTACATGATGTAGATGCATGTCCCAGTACATGATGTAGGTGCGTGTCCCAATACATGATGTAAGTGTGTGTCCCAGTACATGATGTAAGTGCGTGTCCCAGTTCATGATGTAGGTGCGTGTCCCTTAACATGATGTAGGTGCGTGTCCCATTGCATGATGTAAGTGCGTGTCCTAGTAAACGATGTAAGTGCGTGTCTCAGTACATGATGTAAGTGCGTGTCAAAGTACATGATGTAAGTGCGTGTCTCTGTACATGATGTAAGTGCGTATCCCAAGTACATGATGTAAGTGCGTGTCCCAGTGCATGATATAAGTGCGTGTCCTAGTATATGATGTATGTGTGTGTCTCAGTGCATGATGTAAGTGCGTGTCTCAGTACATGTCCAGTACATGATGTAAGTGCGTGTCTCAGTACAGGTCCCAGTACATGATGTAAGTGCGTGTCTCAGTACATGCCCCAATACATAATGTAAGTGCGTGTCTCAGTACATGCCCCAGTACATGATGTAAGTATGTGTCTCAGTACATGATGTAAGTGCGTATCCCAGTACATGATGTAAGTGCGTGTCCCAGTTCATGATGTAAGTGCGTGTCCTAGTTCATCATGATGTAAGTGCGTGTCTCAGTACATGTCCCAGTACATGATGTAAGTGCGTGTCTCAGTACATGTCCCAGTACATGATATTAGTGCGTGTCTCAGTACATGTCGAAGTACATGATGATAGTGCGTGTCCCAGTACATGATGTAGGTGCGTGCCCCAGTACATGATGTAGGTGCGTGTCCCAGTACATGATGTAGGTGCGTGTCCCAGTATATGACGTAAGTGCGTGTCCCAGTACATGATGTAAGTGCGTGTCCCAGTGCATGATGTAAGTGCGTGTCCTAGTAAATGATGTAAGTGCGTGTCTCAGTACAAAATGTAAGTGCGTGTCCTGTACATGATGTAAGTGCGTGTTCCAGTACATGATGTAGGTGCGTATCCCAGTACATGATGTAAGTGCGTGACCCAGTGCATGATGTAAGTGCGTTTCCTAGTACATGATGTAAGTGCGTATCTCAATACATGATGTAAGTGCATGTCCTAGTGCACGATGTAAGTGCGTGTCTCAGTACATCATGTAAATGCGTGTCTCAGTACATGTCCCAGTACATGATGTAAGTGCGTGTCTCAGTACATGTCCCAGTACATGATGTAAGTGCGTGTCTCAGTACATGTCCCAGTACATGATGTAAGTCATGACCATCAATACAGTTTACTTTCGGAGAAGAGTAAGCCCAGGAAACAGGCCAAGTAGGAGTGTCCTGTAGGTCTTGTGACTACTCAGGTCCAGACTGTGCGAGAAAGATAATACTTGACAAGGACGACATTCACAAGTGTAGAACGAAACGTTGACAGCTACCGCCGTGGTGGGGCTCTTTGTCGTCATTGATATCTCTTTCCCTGTAATTTACCAGTTGTAACAAAGAATTCGAACTTTTCTCTTCTCATGATATGTCCGAAAAATGTAGAATTTTCTTTCTGATATTTTGGGAGCTCCCTTTTTGTGTTCGCCCCTTTGAGAATGTCTTCGTTGGTATTTTTAGCTCCTCGGGAAACTATCAATTCTTCTGGTAAATTCTATCTTTAAGGCCTCTCACCGACTTTCTATTTGTTTGTCTACTGTCCATAATTGACTTCCACAGGTCATATTTAAATCTATATAGTACCGAGTGCCGGCTGTTGGACTTGGTGATGTGCGTATTCTGTTATCAAGAGGAGATAACCGGAAAAAGCAGAGATCGGTAGCCTTATCCATCCTGTTAAATTCTGGAATGTGGAAGAATGTACTGGCTGAACAATTGCAAGAAGAAGTAGGCTACTATGTAAAGAATTGGAGAGCTTTGACAATATAAAATAGTAATCATAGAACATTTGCTTTCCAGCCTGTACATGGGAGGTTCTCTCGTGGTTGTCCTCAACGGTTACGACCTGATCAAAGAAGCTTTTATCCAGAAGGCAGACGAGTGCTCTGACAGACCGCCATATTATTTCATGGAGGTATAGTTTTTGTGTGGATATTTTGCGACGATTTTGTACCACCATTACAGCTTAATTTATTTTATTTTCTTTATATGCCATTTAAATAGTGGATGAAGAAGAAGACGTATATCTACTCCTTTAATAGTCATCGAGTTAGATCAAAGAAGTCGAAAAAGCATTTACTTTTGAGTATATTAAATAACAAACAATACAATTGTTGGGATATTTGAACAGAATTTAACAAAATAACCCGCAGCCCGAGCGTATTGCATGAAAACATCAGGCTTTAGAGAGAAAGTGAATAGATGGAATCAAGAGGGCATTAAATAAATCAGACATGACAATAACACAGTCAACATAATTAATGAAGATTTAACAAATTACACATCCCTCCACTTTATAATACACACGTGACAGGGCCGAAAGATCAAAACACTACACATCCAGCCTTCAATTAACGTTGCGAGATCAAAGGGCGCCCGCGAAAAGGGTGGATTGACGGAATATTAGAAATACTGGGAAAAATAACAGCAGAAGACAGAAACAAAGGACCGCAAATTATCTCTTCTTGGCGCTAAAAGGCAAATGAGGAAAAAAAACAGAAGAAGAGAAGCGATTTTAATTTCTGGAAATGTAATGAAGGGAACATGTTATAGTGGTGATTAATATTTTATCTTGATGATATTATAGTTATTATAGTTGGAGCCACATTACATTGATCACAATGTAGTAATTGTAGTTATCACAAACTTCTCAGTCATTATATTATATAATCATAATCATGTTTTTGTGTGGTGTGATGATGGAGGCAGATGAGGAAGGAAAGAAGAAGAAGAAGATAATCATGTTTATTGATTTCATATCTTGGCACGTGATACAATATAGTGGATGCACTTCTCTTGAATTCTATCTATCTATCTAATGACCTTTCGAGCCGTAGCCGACCCATGGGGCGTAGACCAAGATACTCCTCTTATCTGAATTTTTGTTCTAGCAGTTTTCAATTCTTTTAAAGATATTTTATCAAATCTCACTATTTGTCTCTGTTCTGTGCAAGCAGCTCTATCTCATTGAGGGAGCAGAATTCTGCTGCACTTGCCTCTCTCATCAATGTTCTTCTCAGTGTCTCTCTGGGTCTTCCTCTTTTCTCTTGCCTGTTGTTTCCCATATGAGGGCTTGATTTGCTATTCGGTTATTATATCTTCTCATCACATGTCCAACATATGACCATCGTCTTTTCTTTATTACTGAAGATATTAGTAGTTGACTGGCGATTTCTCTAATTTCCTCGTTTGTTTTGAATTCGTTCCACGCTATACTAAGTATAAGTTCTCTTGAATTAATGTTCTTTAATTCTGGACGTTCAGAGACTATCGTCGATGTACATTGAACTGTCCATGAGTGCATATCTTTGTGTAGCATGTAACATTCAATCTCTCCATCAACTTAATTACGATTATACGAAATATGAAGCACAACTTCAAAACTCTCTCAGAACACCTTCACAGCAACTGAATGTTCATATGTTCTACTTCACTTGTTCTGTCTACTGTCTACTTCTCGACTAATATCTTAAGTCACTGATATCTTTACTACTCTGTAGTCTGTTCCTTAATAGCATCTCAACTAACTTGAAGATTCCTAACTACTTGAATCTTGTGTCAACTACTTGGAGATTTCTTACTTTACTGGAAGATTACTCACTACTTGTCGGTTCTAACTTATGTGCCTAACTTTCTTTCCTGACTACTGAACTACTAACTTAACTTCTGTCCTGAATTGCGGTCCTAATTTACTTAGTCTACATTTCTAACTACTCTTTCTGACTAAACTTTCTGACTAGCTCTGTCTTCTTCCTAACTATTCTTAGTCTACATTTCTGACTTAACTTGTCCCTAAACTTTCTGTCCTGGTTCTAACTTTTTCTGACTACATTGCGCGCCTGACTTAACTATCTTATTGCGTCGACGTTTAAATACATCAACATCACTTTGCGTGTGGAATATCTTCAGCCAATGGATTTGTCGCAATTGTCGCGAAGTGACAATTTGCAACCCCCTGGACAAATCAGATCCCACAACCATTATTCCACCGCCAATTCCCATTTCAGAATTTACAATAACAGATTGTTTACGTGGCTCTGTGAGCAACCCCTAACTTGATCGCTCCCTCCGTGACTGCTGTATAATCTCTGGTCAGTTTTGACCTCTCGTGAGTTTCAAAAATAATGATTACTTCATGACTTTGACTTGTCCTGGAAGTTGTTTGTCAACCTATTTATCTGACGGTCCAAGTCATGCGTTCGAGCCATGCGCTTATCCCCACTTCCCAACTTTTAAAATTTCCATTCCCTAAACTTATTATGTCCAGTACTATTCTGCACCTTTCCTTACCTCCACCCTCAGTGGGTTGTCTACTTCTGCTATGAACTTTCCATTCCCACAACTTGTTATTCTGTCACTAATACTGATGATTGCTATCATACGTCACTGCGATAGTCTATTAAGAAGTGGGTACCGGCTAAGTTACTTGCCCATACTTTAATTCACCTTTACTGTTACAGAACAATTCTATATATATATATTATGACAGGGTTCAAGGCAAAAAAATGCAAATGAATGCATAAAAATGCGAAGCTGCAGTAAAGCTGAATTGTGAGGGAAAATTGAAAAAAATAGAAAAAAAGATATGGTAAAAGCTTTACGTGGTTAGTAGACGACACAGATTTGAACGACGTTTGGGCTCAATAGGCCTACAGCAGGAACAGACAAACAACAACACACACAGATATGTAAGTAAATATAACTAATCCTAAATGGCAAACTAGTAATGAAATATCCAAAACAAAATAATCGAAAAATGTTAAAGAAAAGCAAATTGACTTCCCTTGTGCCGTGGACGCTGGTCAGGACGGGAAAAGGGCGCATAACGCGGGTCTGGCTGTAATATACCATCTGGACAGGGGTGGAGGGTACTAAAAATACACGAGTTGGGGGAACGCTGTCTAGGTTACGCCGGCTAGCAAAGACACCTACAATGCCTGGAAGTATCTAAGGCTCGTAGATACAGGTATACACACACTCACAGATGCGCGTATCGATGCGTGTATACATATGTGCACGTACAAGTAGACGTGCACATACTAATATGCATCAACACACATATATACATGCATACACAAACATATATGTGCATACATACATGAGTATACACACACACACATATATATGCGTGTATATATATATATATATTTATATATATATATTGTATATATATACCAATCCCCGTACATATGAACACATACATGCATGTGCACATCCATACGGGGACAATCAAATGTGTAGAAATGTGCGCACAATGCACTACTGACCAGAGGAGTACACACCGGAGTAGGTGTGCAGGCTAGAAGAAGAAAGAATATAATAACAGGTCCTCTAAAGGCAGAAAGAGTAAGAAGTCTGAGAGTGGGGTGCAATAAAAACATGAGTGGTACGTGGCCCAGAAAGAAAGGTTTATATGAGAACACCGAAGTGTCTCAAACGGGGACTAGTGGAGGAGAACTATGAGTAGCATGGCATAGTAGATGGACTAAAGAGCCAACAAATGGACAGTAGAGAGGGCTATGTAAAAGGGAAGGGGTAGCCGAAAGGTAACTATGTGCACGAGTGTGATACATTCATGCCTCTTGGGGTCAGCGAACCATACTTAACTATGAGGCGATTCTCTAAAGTAAATCGGCTGCGGTCGCCGGAGCGACAAAGGACAATACCAGTAATACGGATGTTGTCTTTGCCCTTGTGATCTCGGGAGTTGAAATGGGAAGACACTGGAGTGCCAGTATATTCTGTTGAACATCTCGTAGATGTTCACAAAACCTTTCCGATAATCGTCTACCACTCTCACCAATGTAAGCCATGTGACATCGTTGGCATATGATGGCATAAATAATGTTACGGGACACACATTTGAAGCCATGCTTGATCTCGAACCGTCCATTAGGGAATAAGACCGAGTCAGTAGGGAGCACATAGGCACAGGTTATACAGTTCCGACCACAGGGGGTCGTACCGAAGTGTTGAGGGTCGGAGCAAGGGAGATGGCTCCTAACCAGAATATCTCCCAAATTCCTGTCGCGTTTGAAGGCGATCATCGGGAGATCACTGAAAAGTAGACGGGTGGTGGGATCAGAGAGGAGAATGGAACGGTAGCGGTTGAGTATCTTCACAGCAGCTAAGTTGTGAGGATGATAGGTGAGAGTGAGTATGGTTCTCTCAGAGGTGGGGGGGGGGGGGGCGGTTAGAGGAAGTGAGTGCCTCGGGACGGGAGATGAGGAGAACCCGCTTGAGGGCAGACTGGAGGATCGAGTCTGAATAAAGCCGGCGGCTGAAGAAGCCTAACATAAGTTGAGCCAGTTGGAGGAAATCTTGGTCATCCTGGCAGATGCGACGGAGACGCAATAACTGTGAGAACGGAATAGAATCACGACAAGAAGGTGAATGGGATGAAGTATAGAGAAGATAACAATGGGCGTCCGTGGGTTTATAGAAAACCGAGGTGTGGAGGCCAGAGGTACCCAAGGAAACAATAAGGTCTAGGAAGGTAACAGAGGAAGTGAATATACACGATGTGATCTTGGTAGCTTTGTGATAGCTACCAGTGTAATCGATAAATTTGGAGAGGTCATCCCCATATATTATGACAACAGGAAAAGTGAAAGGAAAATTGGAGTGAAATAAGAAGAAAAATACCAATGAAAGTTGAAGAGAATAATTGGTAGGAAGTTTGTAACGGAGTTTACAAATAATTGCAGGGATAGAATGTTGTAGAGAGACATGTTCATTTGCATTAGCTGGCATGGCACTTGGTGATGGTGATTATTAATTTTACTATCGGTTGTAATTGTAGTAGTGGTAGTTAATAGTACTACTCTCTAAAATGTCGCTTCACTAAATCATTAACAGCTTTTACAATGTCACTTTTCTTGCTTTGTATTGTCTACATATTATCTCTCTCTCTCTCTGCGGTCAGGGCTCAATCAGAGTAGGATCCCAGACTCTCACATGAAGTCAGCTGTCAGGTTAAGTATGTTGATCGCCCCAACAGACAAAACATCACAATTAGAGTCTGCCAGATCCACTCTGATTGAACACCCGTTAAAACGTTTCACTGTGTTCTGCGCCAGTGGCCCAGTGCATCCGATTTCAGCCAGCATTTTATTCAGGTTTGCTTTCCTTAGCCTTTGATTGTCCCCAATCTTCCTGCAAGGCAGCAGATTGTCTTTTCTGTAGGGGGATTCTTCCCTTAGATGGTCTGCCCTCCCAGGTTTACGAGCACCATCTGTCCGAGTCACTAGAGGTGACTAACACAGACATGCACACACAAAGATATGAGATGTGACTAACACAGACATGCACACAGCGTTACGAGGCATGACTAACACTGACACACACCAAGATATATGACACATGACTAACATAAACATGCCATAAAGATATGAGATATGACTGACATAGACATGCACACACAAAGATATGACACATGCCGAATATAGACATGCACACAAAGATATGAGATGTGACTAACATAGCCATGCACACACAAGTATATGAGATGTGATATACACAGACATGCACACACAAAGATATGAGATATGACTAACATAAACATGCACACAAAGATATGAGATATCACTAACCTAGATACACACTAAGATATGACTAAACACAGACTCACATAAAGATATGAGACATGATTAACACGGACACACAAGATATGAGATATGACTAACATGACACACACCAAGATATGAGCCATGGCCAGCACACACACACACACACACACAAGCTAAGATATGAGCCATGGCTAGCACAGAAACACATCAAGATATGAGCCATGGCTTCACGGAAAAACACAAGAAATGAACCATGTCTAGCACAGAAACACATTAAGGTATCCATATGCTTGGGTTTGTTGTAGTCGGCAAACTCTTCTTGACGTGGGAATCATCGACATACGAGACGCAGGTCCCGATTAACTGTTCACAGGTTTCGTTCAAACAGTTGTCCGGAGATTTGAGAGTGCAGTCTGACCCGTAGAACGTTTCATTGCATATACAGTTCCCGGTTGACTGTTCACAGTTATCGTTGAAACAGTTGTCCGGACATCTAAGAGTGCAGTCTGACCCGTAGTACGTTTCCTTGCACGTACAGTCTGCACTTTCCAGGTCACTTATGATGTCACAGCCACCAGAACAGGTCTGTTCGCACTGTAGCCCAAAATTACCATCGGGACAAGTGTCATTACAGGTGTAGCCAGGATGTTTACATTGTAGGCATTTTCCGGATTTTTCCTCACAAAATGGACAGACACATATTCAAGAAGCGTTGGAGTGAGCTGCTCTTTTCTATCTTAGGCTAATTGAAGTGCTCTGGTTGTTTGAATCTAGAGATGTCTGAGGATATATACGACATTGTCCACCATCTGACGCTATGTCCTCTTGTACCGTGAAGCCAGACAGTCGGTTGTTCTTGACGCGTAGAGTACACGTTCTTTGCTTGGCTCCACAATAACGAGATGAAGGAATCGGGTAGAAAAGAATAGAGCCACTGTTACCTGCCACGCATGTCGTAAAAAGGTTTGGAATCGTCGCCTGCGCAGTCGAGTAGGACGTGCACGGAGCGATCTTGTCAATGGAATTTACAGATGCATTTTAGGAAATGCTGTGGTAAGTGGTGGGGCGGATATAGGGAATTCCTGACTGCAGTAAAACTGGTTCTATTTATAGAATGGAGATAGAGATGGATCAATCACATTTATTTTCAGTTATGATGAAGCCAAATTCATCCTCAAAGGTCAGTTCCATGAAAAATGGGAACGAGAACACCCAAAGCATAACGAGAGTGATGGATACCACCAACTATCAAGGAGGGATCAAGTCATCATACTTCGCCTACGCACTGGCCACAATAGAATGAGAAATCACATGTTCACCAAATTCAAAATAGGTACAACCAGCCTATGCCACTGTACACTGGACAATAAGACTACAAAATATGTTCTACAGGATTGCCCCCAGTACAAAGACCTGAGAAGAGCAATGTGGTCCACGCCCACCTCCCAGGAAGAAAAACTATATGGGGCAATCGATTCGCTTAAACAGACAGCTGACTTTATGAGAGAGTCTGGAATACCACTCTGATTTAGTCTTGATCGCAGACAGAAGAGAGAGAGAGAGAGAGAGAGAGAGAATCACATTTATTTATACTTGTCCATGTCTGATGCAGAATGCATTTCTCATCATTGTTGTGTTGTCTATTTAGTTCTCATTCCGACTTCCCTAGTAACATTCATTGATACTTTCGAACATCGCCATCACTTATTCTACATTTGTCATTCCATGACCATTAGATGACATTTGACGTTGGCAACAAAAACGTAATGTTAGAATAGTATTGGAATCACGCCCCCTTTTTGGACTAGCTGCTATATCCGAGACCGTGATACAGACCACAATGTCTTTGGAAAAAAAAAGTAATAAGATTTAAAATAAGTACATTGAAACAATTATTGCTGAACAAAATGAAAACTTAGAATTGTATTAATCTAATATTTAATGTCTGTACTTGTACCTGAGTTAAGTTTGTTCTAAATTTGTGGCTGATGTTTGCTAAAGCTCATCTCATGTTATCGTCCACACTCACCTTGTTTTATTATTTCTTCTTTTGTTTTTGCTTTTGCTTTGTTTAGAATTGTAGAAAATCTACTCTCACAAAGATATGTAGAGGTAAATGAAAGTAAAATTCGTCAAACAAGCATAGAAATATAGAAATAACCTCAACAGAGATGAAATGTGTTAGACGAATGACACGAAACAGTCGGAGAGATAAGATCAGAAATGAAGAACTGAGAAAAAAGCTAGGAATAGCCCCCGCCATAGAATATATAAGGAAACAACAGATAAAATGGTTTGGCCACGAGACAATACAGAAAGAACAAAACACAACACAACGAGCCTTCAGCAAACGTTGTGAGAACACCAGACCCAAAGGTCGACCACGAAAAAGATGGGTCGATGGAATATTAAAAGCACTAGGAAACAACAGCAGCAGAGGCGAATAGAAGAGCAAAAGACCGCAAATTATATCTCCCCTCGACGCTGAAAGGCAGATGAGGAAGGAAAGAAGAAGAAGAAATATAGAAAACTGATACATGTCCCACCAGAAAGGTAAAGCAATATTTCTTACATTTATTAGAAAATCGTGTACATTCTCAAAGAGACCAGGAAATGTTTAACCAGCAAGATTTTGTCAGATGTATGTTTATTCAACAATTTGAGAAATAGAAACTCTGTAGAAACTTTAATTTCATTCGAAACCGGCTAAAATAAAAGCAAGAGAATGTAGTTCTACAAAATTGTATCAGAGTTTAGCAATAGCAACAAAAAGACAAAATTATCATAGGTAACGATGATTTGAATAATACTGACACAAGAACATAACCAGGTAGACTTTCTGAATAAATGTGTTCAATAATATTTACAGCGGTCACTTGTGTTTTATCTCATTGACGGTAGAAAATCTATAACAGAAAAATAATTTATGGACAAGAAAAAAATGTGTCAAAAATTTTTAATTTTTCAATTTTTTTATAAAAAAAAAAAAATGCTGTCAATTTGCAGTCAAACCTTTTTAATGATTATAAATTGAATCGTATTTTAAGCAAAGACGTGTATACATTGTACCGGCGGAAAAAGGATTTTTAGTTGAGTCAAACGGTAACAACATAAACAATCTGCAATATGCAGATGCCACAGTTTTAATAGCAGAGACAGAGAATGAACTACAAGAAATGACAGACATAAAAGTTGTAGAAAGCAACTAGAAGGTGTCAGTCTGAATAGTAAGAAAACAGAAGTAATGGGCATATCGAAGAAACAATCATCTTCATTATGCAGCATAAAAATAAACAGTACAAATCTGAAACAGGGAGCCGCGATAGCTCAGTGGTTAGTGAACTGGACTACCACGGACAAGGAGTAGGGTTCGATCCCAACCGACGGCTCCGGGTTCACCCAGCCTTAAATGGGTACCGGATTTTTTTCTGGGAAAGTAAAGCAGCACGGGCGTAATACTGACCACATTACCCCAAAAATCATGTGCTGAAGGTATGTAAAATATAGGGTCACTAACACCATATTTCCCTATACGCCACTTGGCATGACGGGGGTACTTTTTACAAATCTGAAACAAGTGCAATGTTTCAAATACTTATGCACAATAATACCATCAGATTGAAGAAGCACCACATAAATAAAAAGCAGAATAGCTCAGGCTGAAATAGCATTTCAGGAAATTAAAAACGTCTTATGCAACAAATATATGTCAGTAGAAGTGAGAAAGAGAGTTCAACGGTGCTATAAAGATTCAATTCTGTCCGACGGAAGCGAATAATGGACAGTAAAAAAAAAAAATGAAAAGACGAAAAGTGATCACTTAGATGGAATTTCTCAGAAGAATGTTGAAATTTTCCACTTCAGCCATAAAGACCAACGAGGAAGTTCTCAAAGAGGCCAACACAAAAATGGAGCTAAAAAAAAGCATTAGAAAAAACCGATCAACATTTTCCGATCACATCACGAGAAGGGGAAAGTTGAAATACTTGGTTCATCATCAAGTACCGTGCCTGCTGGCGTAGGTGATCATGTCTCTCCACAACTTTCGATCTCGGCAGCTATTCATCATTTCTGTTGTTGACCTTCTGCTAAGCCATTCTCTTAAGCTGTCTGTTATTTTTTTCTCTTTGCTTCCCTCTTCGTCCCTCAATTTTTCCAGTTGTTACAATATATCCCAGCTGTTCTCCTCTCATTACATGGCCAAAAAATGATGATTGTTTCTTCCTAATATTGGAAATTAACTCTCATTTTGCTTTGACCTCTCTCAGAACATCTTCATTATCTTCTTAGCTGTCCATGGTGCTCTCAACATTCTTCTGTAAAACCACATTTCTACAGACTCCAGTGATTTTCTTGTCTGTTGTCCTATTGTCCACGATTCGCATCCATATGTTAAGACTGGCTCTACGTAACATTTAAGAACTCTTTTTCTTGCTTCTATTGTAAAATGGATTGCATAGTATCTTCCTCATTTTTTGGAAAGCTATTTTTGCCTGAGCCATTCTGCATCTCACCTCTTTTGTACATCTTCCGTCTGAGGTTAACAAAGTTCCCAAATATTTAAATTCATTTACCTGTTTTAATATTGGCCCACTTGTCTTTACTTTGCACTGAGGTGATGTCTTTTTCATTGTTGTTACCACTACCTCTGTCTTTTTGCTATTAAGGCTGAGCCCTTTATTTTTGCTTTCTTTCACTGTAATTACTTGGTTACAACTTGCAAAATACAGGGATTGAGAGATGATCGCGGATGACAAAGAGAGAAGATACTATAGCTTAGTGTCGTGGTATGGAAAACAGTGAACATCAGAGTTTAATACGATGTGCGGTGAAAAGAAGATTGTGAAAGGACATGATCGCCTACGCCAACCGGTACGACATATTATGATGAAGGTGTTTCAAATATGTACCACTAACCACAATACAGGCTTAGGTAGATGGTGCACAGGTTGTGCTGTCATGTTGAAAAGAGTTATATAAATTGTAACGAAAACACTCGATAATACTTATTGTATAACAATTATATCTGAAAGAAATAATGTAGCAAAACATACAAGGCTGAACCGTTCTTATAGTCCGTTCAGAATTCATAACCACACTGAATTAGCTTTACGTGATAACCGTTTGTTATTTTGCTTTCAACTTTTGCATGTAATCTTATAATATTGATGTCGTTATAGAAATATTTTTTGCTCTGAAAAATTTGATCTAGTTTAAAAGTTTTCTTCTTTAGGCTATATTAAATTCACCCTGTTCGAATTTGACACCATTTTAGGATATATACATTAATTTGGTGCGGTCGTTCACGTAAAATAGTTTGGCTATTGCAGAAACACTAAGTTCAGGAAAATCCCGTGCACAAAACTGAATTGTTATTGAACGACATGACGCACCACGGCCTGGGCATTAATTACCGAAGGGAAGGCGTATCTTTATTAATTTTGTGAAGACTCAGTAGACAATTTGTTGACTTTAAATACCAACATTTATATCTAAATTACAATGAGTTTGAAATGCAAATTTATAACTATGCAAAAGGTTACTGTTTTACTATATCAGCACTTCCTTAGGGAATTCAAGATGGGACAAAGTGCCTACTGCATCAAATACAAAAGAGCAAATTAGGACATGGCTTGCGAATGAAAATGTCAAATTTGACGACACATATTTAAAACCCGAATTGTTACAACTTGTGAAGAATACGAATAAGAAAAAGGTGTACCATGTTGACAAAATCATTGAGAAATACGGCCACACTAATTGTAACCAATTGAATTCATGTTTGCAAATACACATAACGAACAACACCCACAATTAAGCACTATGTAGATACGCTTCTATAGTCCGTTCAGATTCGTTTGCCTAGACATTAATTATTTTTTTCAGAAACTTATTGTTCATTTGCATTGATCTTTTGAAGTTAGGTTAGAATACTAATGTCACTATAAAAATATTTTTTATCAAAGAAATGTGATCCAGTTTCAAAGATGCCTTATTTCACCTATATTAAAAAAAGTTAATCGATATTATAAACACCGGCGGGATTATGTAGATGCTTACATCTCACAGCTGATTCTTTAACATATAGGCATGACCTTCACGGCTGAATGCGCACCGTCCTAAAATAGTTATGTTTCCACTATAAATTTTTATAAAGAAATGTTACATATGAAATTCCCGTTTAGCACAAAATGACATTTTAGCCGAAACCGGAAATTATGTGACGTCAAAATCACGGCCGTAGACTCGAGTTCGAGTCATAATTCAGAGGCAAATCTCAATATTTACAGAAAGGAGGCGGCACTATCCATATTATCTTCTGCAAGTCTATGTGAGAATGAATATAAAGGCAAAATATTTTACTGAGCATAACATTGCTATAAAGATTTATCAATACTTCTGCAGAGAGCGTAAAAAGGGACATCTTTATTGTTCTTTATCAAACCCTGAGAAGAGAACAATGCATATTTTAGGTTGTGTAAACGTTCATTTGATCGAATAGTTAAAGGAAGCGGATATTTATTGCCAACAAATGCAAGAAAGCAAGGAAGGAAAGAAACGTTAGACAGTTTTGATAAGGACCTAGTAAAAGAGAAATCTGTCGAATGTTTGATATAAACGAAGAAGTGACACTTAGAAAGTTGAAGCTTTGGCTGAAAACTAACAACGACATTGAAATATCAAAACTTCATTATGGAAAATATTAAGAAGTGCAGGCTTCACTTTAGAAAGTATGCTGGTGGAAAAAACATTATTTGTGAGAAGCACATCTAGTAGCTCTTAGAAGCAAGTATTTACGTGAAGTGAAGGAAATGCGCGAAAATGATTATGATATTGTTTATTTAGATGAAACTTGGATCAACGCTCATCATACAAATGAAAAGGAATGGCAGTTAGCAGATGGAAGTATTAAAAGATCAGTACCAAGCAGTAAAGGGCAACGTTTGATAGTTGCACATGCAGGTGGCAGACATAATGGGTTGTTGCAGAATGCTCATCTCGTTTTCATTTCAAAATCCATAGACAGTAGAGACTACCACTCCGAAATGAATGGGCACATATTTAAAGACTGGATCGAGAAAAGTATCCTTCCAATATTAGATCGACCTTCTTGTCTGATAATGGACAATGCTTCATACCATAACGTAGTTAACGTAGAAGATAGAATCCCAACATCATCAAGTACAAAAGATGCAATCAAAACGTGGCTCATAAAAGAACACATACAAGTTAACGACAGCTACTTCAAACCCGAATTGCTTAGCCTTGTAAAACAGACACATCGTACAAAGATATTTAAAATAGACAAGTTAATTCAAGAACATGGCCATAGATGTTTGAGACTACCTCCATATCATGCACACTTAAATCCTATAGAACTAGTTTGGGCAAAAGTTAAAGGACACGTAGCATATACAAATAAAACTTTCAAATTATGCGATGTTGAGACACTTACAAATCAGGCTCTATCAAATATAAATAAAGACTACTGGGTAAAATGTGAGGATCATGTGTTACGACAAGAAGATGAATATTGGAAAAAGGATGGTTTGTTGTTTGTTCAGCCGAAAGCAGTAATCGACCTATTTGACTCGTCTGATTCTGAATGATCATTACTCTGATTAAGTCTACAGATAAATAGTTTGATTTGCAAAATTTCCTAGTTGATTTGTTAAACAGTTTATTGTTCAAGACCACCCAAGCAATCAAAAATATGTTATAAGCAAACCAACAACCATTACTTTGAATGGAAGCCTGCTTGAGTCAGTACAGAAGTTCAGCTATCTTGGATCCACTATTACAGCCACACTTCCTTAGATGAGGAACTAAATGTACGTATTTGAAAGGCAGCGACAACATTGGGAAACTCACACCAAGAGCATGGAACTATATCAAATTGACTCTACGAACAAAAGTTCTATATATAATTTAAAATTTGTATACTTGCCACCAGTAAAATTTTATGGACACGCCTATGGGTCATCGTTGCACTAGATTACTGTAAAACATTTTGATTAGGGTCAAAATAATAGTTACATGGGCAAAGATCAAAGGAATTCGCCGCTTTAAGAAAACCGTTATAGCTAGACATCGAGTAACACATATGTTCTCGTGACATGGACATTTTAACACCGTATGCAAAAATCATGTGAAATCATCAAGAACTTTTGAATTATAAATCATAACATCTCGGCAAACGATTCTGAACGGACTATAACAGTTGGAGGACGGAGGTGTGGTTTACATAAGCAAACCTGCAACCCAAAGGTTGTGGTTTCAGCATTGCCATAAGGGGCGATTGTAGGTAAAATGACGTCAGACGTCTAGCATAGGCGAAGACGTCACAAACTTCAGGTGCTTTCGTGAAAATCTGCTCAGTCCTTCGGTTTTCACTATAAGTGGAAAATAGGTGGAAATATAGGTAGTAATGTAGGTGGATATATGGTGGAAATATGGTGGAAGTATGGTGGAAATATAGGTGGCAATGTAGGTGTTAATATAGGTAGTAATATAGGTGGTAATGTAGGTGTTAATATAGGTAGTAATATAGGTTGTAATGTTGGTGTTAATATAGGTAGTAATATAGGTGGTAATGTAAGTATTAATATAGGTTGTAATGTAGGTGTTAATATATGTAGTAATATATGTGGTTTTGTAGGTGTTAATATAGGTAGTAAAATAGGTGGTAATGTATGTGTTAAAATAGGTGGTAATGTAGGTGGTAATATAGGTGTTAATATAGGTGGTAGTATTGGTGGTAATATAGGTTGTAATATAGGTAGTAATTTAGGTGGCAATATAGGTGGTAAGTAGGTGTTAATATAGGTGGTAATGTAGGTGTTAAAATAGGTGGTAATTGTAATAGGGAGAGAGAAAGAAAGGAAGAAGATAGACGAGGGGAAGAATGAGGGAAAAGTAGGTGAATGAAGGAAAATAGGGGGAGAAGGTAAGGAACAAATTAGTTAGAGTGAAAGAGGAATGGCAGAAAAGCATGGAGAGCGAGAAAAGAGAAAGTTGTGTGCCAACTCGAGATGCGGAAGGTTGTTCAGTCCAGTAGAAGGCCAGTGCATTTTAGAGTAGTTAGTGGTTAGTTAATAGTGAAGTGTCCAAGGGCCTGTGAGGATGGTCAATAGTGAACAGCAGTGACAGTGATAGTTAGGTCACTGAGTTCTAGTTAGTGTAATTGGTCGCTAATGTTCTAATAGTGCCTTTTGATTCGGCGTGAACCTTGCAGAGTGAATGGACGTGTTAATTAATACACTGGTGAGTAAGAAGCTCATCCACTTTTAGCAATATGTGTGTGCACTGGTCAAGTTGTTGTGAAATCCATTGAGCGCAAGAGACTTCAATGTTATTTCATATGTTGGCAAACACAGAGCTGCTAAACGTAGCACACGTGTGTGCTCTGATCAAGTTGTTTGTCAGACACTTGAGAGCAAGAGAATTCAATGTTATTTCATATGCTGGCAGACACAGAGCTGCTGAACGTAGCACACGTGTGTGCACTGATCAAGTTGTTTGTCAGACCCATTGAGAGCAAGAGAATTCAATGTTATTTCATATGCTGGTAGACACAGAGCGGCTAAAGTAGTCACAGGTGTATGCACTAAACAAGTTGTTGTCTGGTCTATTGAGAGTGAGAGAATTCAATGTCAATTTAATATGATGGCAGACATAGGGCTGGTATGACGTGAGGAAGTTTGGGTCATGAGTAAGGTACTCCATGTGTGACATTGGGGAGAGAGAAGTCAGTTAGTGGTTGTGATGTTCTGGGTTATTATTGAGATGTGGCTCATTGACATTGTATGATTTGTCGAGGTGAGACAAATTGGATCGATCACATCAGTGATCGATTAGAGGGAATGAGCACAATAAAGTTCAACTATTTTATATACTAGTGAGTTTGTTGTATGTTGCAGCTAATTAATTGTTACAGCGTTTTGTGACGAACGAACCAGATTGTCAGCGGAATACACAACACGAAGTACTATACGACACAAGGCAGTCAGCAAGGCTAAATGGGGTCTGGTCACGGTGGCTGATTCAGGGCAGGTCGGACTGCCATTCATAACAGACTCGTAGCCGCAGAGAGGGAATGCAGTGGGTGGACTGGACGCTTAACCCAGTAGCCCAGGCCTCCGTGAAAACAGAAGCTACGCAGCCATTAAGTGAAGCACGTCAACACGCAAAGGCGACGACGACGGCAATATTAAATACACGACAATCAGGTGTGAATATTAGCGACTATACTGTCAATGGAACAATTTTGTCCACGGTTAGACACCTGTTACAGTAATATAGGTTGTAATATAGGTGGTAATATAGGTGGTAATGTATGTGTTAATGTATGTAGTAATATATGTGGTTTTGTAGGTGTTAATGTATGTGTTAATATAGGTAGTAATATACGAGGTGGTAATATAGGTTACCACTAATATCTTCAGTAATAAAGAAAAGACGATGGTCATACGTTGGACATGTGATGAGAAGAGATAATAATCGAATAGCAAAGCAAGCCCTCATATGGGAAACAACAGGTAAAAGAAAAAGTGGAAGACCCAGGGAGACACTGAGAAGAACATTGATGAGAGAGGCAAGAGCAGCAGGAATCGGCTCCCTCAATGAGATAGAACTGCTTGCACAGAACAGAGACAGATGGCGAGATTTGATAAAATATCTTTAAAAGAAAACTGCTAGAACAAAAATTCATATAGGAGAAGGTGTATCTTGGTCTACGCCCTATGGGCCGGTTACGGCTCGAAAGGTCAATAGATAGATAGAATATAGGTTGTAATGTATTTGTTAATGTACGAGTATGTGTTAATATAGGTTTTAATATAGGTAGTAATATAGGTGGTAATATAGGTTGTAATGTATGTGTTAATGTATGTGTTAATATAGGTAGTAATGTATGTGTTAATGTATGTGTTAATATAGGTGGTAATATTGGTGGTAATATAGGTGGTAATATAGGTGGTAATGTAGGGAGCCGCGATAACTCAGAGGTTAGTGAACTGGAATACAAAGGACAAGGGGTAGGGTTAGATCCCAACCGACGGCTTCCAGGTTCACCCAGCCTCTAATGGGTACCTAATTTTTTTCAGGGAAAGTGAAGCGGCACGTGCGTAATACCGACCACATTACCCCAAAAATCATGTGCCGAATGTCTAAAATTTATGGTCACTAACACCATATTCCCTAAACGCCAATTGGCTGGACGGGAGTACTTTACTTTACATTATAGGTGGTAATGTAATGTAGGTGGTAATATAGGTGGTAATATAGTTGGTGATATAGGTAGAAATATAGGTGGTAATATAGGTGGTAATGTAGGTGGTAATTTAAAATGTAATATAGGTGGTAATATAGGTACGAATATAGGTGGTTATATAAGTGGTAATATAGTTGGTAATGTAGGTGGTAATATATAAATTAATATAGGTGGTAATATTGATAGGAATATAGGTAGTAATATAGGTGGTAATGTAGGTGGTAATATATAATTTAATATAGGTGGTAATATAGGTAGTAATATAGGTAGTAATGTAGGTGGTAATGTAGGTTTTAATATAGGTGGTAATGTAGGTAGTAATATAGGTGGTAATATAGATAGTACTGTAGTAATGTAGGTGTTAATGTAGGTGTAATATAGGTGGTAATGTAGATGGTAATATAATGGTAATGTAGGTGGAAATATAGGTGACAATATAAGTGGTAATATAGTTGGTAATATAAGTGGCAATATAGATGGAAATATAGGTTGCAAATATATATGGTAATGTAGGTGGCAATATTGATGATGATGTAGGTGGCAATATTGATGATAATGTAGGTGGCAATGTCGGTGGCAATTTCGGTGGCAATATAGGTGGTAATATGGGAGGAAATATATGTGGCAATATAGGTGGCAATATAGGTGGCAATATCGATGGCAATATGGGAGGAAAAATAGGTGGCAATATAGGTGGCAATATATGTGGCAATATAGGTGGCAATGTGGGAGGAAATATAGGTGGCAATGTGGGAGGAAATATAGGTGGAAATATAGGTAGCAATATAGGTGGTAATGTAGGTGTTAATATAATTGGTAATATTGGTGGTAATGTAGATGGTAATAAAATGGTAATGTAGGTGGTAATATAGGTGGAAATATAGGTGACAATATAAGTGGCAATATAGGTGGAAATATAGGTTGTAATATATATGGTAATATAGGTGGCAAATATATATGGTAATGTAGGTGGCAAAATTGATGATAATGTAGGAGGCAATGTAGGTAGCAATGTCGGTGGCAATATAGGTGGTAATATGGGAGGAAATATAGGTGGCAATATAGGTGGCAATATGGGAGGAAATATATTTGGCAATATAGGTGGCAATATAGGTGGCAATATGGGAGGAAATATAGGTGGCAATATAGGTGGTAATGTAGGTGTTAATATAGGTGGTAATGTAGATGGTAATATAATGGTAATGTAGGTTTAAATATAGGTGACAATATAAGTGGCAATACAGGTGGAAATATAGGTTGTAATATAGGTGGTAAATATATATGGTAATGTAGGTGGCAATATTGATGATAATGTAGGTAGCAATGTAGGTGGCAATATCGGTGGGAATATTGGTGGCAATATAGGTTGCAATATAGGTGGTAATGTAGGTGGTAATGTAGGTGTTAATGTAGGTGGTAATGTAGATGGTAATATAATGGTAATGTAGGTGGTAATATAGGTGGTAATGTAGATGGTAATATAATGGTAATGTAGGTGGTAATATAGGTGACAATATAAGTGGTAATATAGGTGGTAATATAAGTGGCAATATAGGTGGTAATGTAGGTCGCAAATATAGATGATAATGTAGGTGGTAATATAGGTGACATTATAGGTGGCAAAAAAGGTAGAAATATAGGTGGCAATATAGGAGGACATGGAAAAAGTATACAGTGAATGTTTAGTGTTCTTTATGATTAAAAACACTTGATAATATAAACAATTAATACAAATGTTTTCTATGTTATTGCAGGCTGTTGGACTTGGTAATTTCGGCCTTTTTGTGTCAAACGGAGAGAACTGGAAAGAGCAGAGATCGGTAGCCTTGTCCATTCTCAGAAATTTTGGAATGGGCAAGAATCTTCTGGCTGAGAAAATACAAGAAGAAGTAGGTTTCTATATAAAGAGTCTGACAAGTCTCAAAGGGAATCCTACTAATATCCATTATATGACAAGCACTAGCGTTTCCAACATTATTTGCTCATTTATGATTGGTCGTCGCTTTGAATATGAGGACAAGGATTTCCAGTCTCTGATAGATAAGCTTCTTGTTATTGCTTTAGACCAACAAAATGTTAGTGTCATTAATTTCTTACCTTGGCTCAAGTACATCCCTGGCGACATCTTCAAGATGAAGAAACTGGTCTCCAGTTTCACAGCTGTCCTGGATCACTTGCAGAGGTATATTGATGAGAATAAGCGACATCTTGAGAGTTCTAACGACACCAGCAATTTTATCAGTGCTTACTTCAGTGATAGAAATAAAAAAATCCGGGCTGGGTTATCGACCTTCCTCGATGACCGGAACCTACTCAAATCGATGTTTGACCTTTTCATTGCCGGAACTGAGACCACAACCACAACCATTTCCTGGTGCATTCTGTACATGCTCAACAACCCGGAAGTACAAGAAAAAGTGTATCGGGAGATCAAAGAAACGATTGGAACAGATCGGACACCGACCATACAGGACAAGACCCAGTTGCCCTACCTTAACGCTGTCATAGCTGAAACGCAACGTCTGGCCAGCGTTATTCCCATAGTAGCCCATTTCTGTTCTGAGGAGGTAACACTGAGAGGCTACACCCTACCAAAAGGAACTTTTTTATTTCCCAACATAGATTCTGTCCTCCACGACAAGACCACGTGGGGAGAGGACGCCATGATCTTCAGACCTGAGAGATTCATTGACGAGAACGGGAAGCTGAGTATTCCAGAACAGCTGATCCCTTTCGGAATTGGCCGTCGTGTCTGCCTGGCAGAGGCCATGGCTAAGATGGAACTCTTTCTGTTTCTCTCCTCCATGTTCCAGAAGCTGAAGTTCTTGCCTCCAGATCCCGGATCCGTCCCTCCCCTCAGCTATGACTTCGGGATTGTGGCTTCTCCAAAACATTACAAAGTGAGAGTGATAGAGAGAATGTAGAGCAGGTAATGACAAGATAATGATGGGCTTTGTTATTTGTAGTCAACACAGATGTTTTCTTACCTATAGTAATATTTGTTATAAACCGGTGCAGACTTCAGAGAGACATTTGAATACCAGTCTGTATATATATATATATATATATATATATATATATATTTAATACAGCTCGCGGTGAGAAATAAAATACTGCCTAGGGTATTACCATGTATGTGTAAATTATTCTACAAGTCTATTGATATATATATATATATATATATATATATATATATATATATATATATATATATATATACATCACACTTGTTTTTATGAGAATTTAAACGTGGTGCATATACACACACACACGCACATATATATATATATATACATGTATATATATATTTATTGCCAATGTCATTTTAAGATAAAATAATGCATAATTTGAATGCTAAAAAGTAAAAGTAAAGTACCCCCGTCACGCCAATTGGCGTATAGGGAAATATGGTTTTAGTGACCCTATATTTTACAGACCTTCAGCACATGATTTTTGGGTAGTGTGGTCGGTATTACGCCCATGCTGCTTTACTTTCCCAGAAAAAAATCCGGTACCCATTTAAGGCTGGGTGAACCCAGAAGCCGTCGGTTGGAATCGAACCCTACCCCTTGTCCGTGGTAGTCCAGTTCATTAACCACTGAGCTATCGCGGTTCCCATTTGAATGCTAATATAATGTAAAAGCATTGTAGTTATAGAAGGTGAGAAATGTGTAAAGAAGCGATAAAAGATTGGTTCCTCTTTTCAAGAAAAAACTGGGAGCTCGACGGCCGTCAGTGTGGGGAATAGAGGTGTACAGGGAGTAGACATTCATGACAAAGAGACGGTAGTTACGGTCAGGTCAAAGGCTGATTTAAGCTAAGTTGTTCAGAGCGTCGTTGGTTGCTTTGACATACGAAGGGAGGTCCAAGACTATGACAGAGTATTTGTAAAATAACATTCTTCAGTTGTCGTGGAGAATTCTTTGTAAAAATGTGTTTTAGAAAAGGTGTTGTAAACTACAATCGACTTCATATCCGTGAACAGCTAATGGAGAATATGAAAACAAGGGCGATAAGGTAGAGGAACATTAAAAGTACGCGATAGAGACGATTCCAAACCTCTTTGACTATCTCTTACATCATGCATTTCTGGTAACATCGGCTCTATTTTCTACCACCACTCTTTTATCTCGTTTTGCCGGACCAAGAAAACTACATGTACCCGAATGTGTCAATGACAACCGACGATCTGGCTTCATGGTACGAGAAGACATCATAAAATAGATATTATTAGTAGTAATAATAAAACACAACTTGATTGAGAGGAAAACTCACTGAAGATTATTGGATATGGAGACCTCACAGCGGAAAGTTTAGAATGATCCGAGTTAACTCCCTTCGAGTTATAAGGAACCGAGCTAAGCAATAAGATAACTCTTAAGGATAAACTAACTAGGATTGCTAAAGGAGCATACACATGTATCCTGTTGTCATGGGTGAATGATCTGAGCCTTACAGTGTAGTTGGGAGATGTATCTTTCTTTACTGAATCTAGTGCACCGTTCTGGTCTTTGTGTCCTTGAGATAACATCCATCATTTGACGATTGACCTTTCCCTGTACGCAGAAACAAGATGGCTATTATTGCTCATGGTACATCCGTGTCAATAAAGACTATACCGTGTTTAGGTTTTTTTGTGTGTTAACTGTAGCTTTTGAGATAATTGGAACTTTTGCTGTTTAGGCTACATTCTTATGAGCTAATTATAAAACCTTAAAATATAAAATTGAAATAAACAAAAGAATAGGTATGGCAAAACGTAATATTAATGCCATGAAAAATATACTAACAACAAAACAAATATCAGCAGGGCTGAAGCTAAGAATGGAAAAATGTTACATCTTCTCAATATTACTCTATGGTACAGAAAAATGGACATTAGACAAGAAAACAGAACAGAAAATTGAAGCCTTTGAAATGTGGATACATAGAAGAATAGGTAGAATTGGATGGAAAGAAAAGATAACAAACGATGAAGTTTTAAAACAGCTGAAAATAAAAAGAGAACTACTAAATACAATTAAGACAAGACAAATGCAATTTTTGGGGCATGTTAAAAGACACAACAGCCTACTAAAAGTAATATTGGAAGGGAAAATACAAGGTAAAAGAGGCAGAAGCAGACCAAGACTAACCTGGACGATTAACATCAAAAGATGAACAAGTCAATCTATGACAGCCTGCACCATAAAAACAAGAACAGAGTAGAATGGCGATCCATGGTAGCCAACCTTTGTTGCGGAGAAGGCACTCGATGATGATGATGATGATGATGATGATGATGATAACACCTTCTATATTTCTATGATTTTGATTCATGAGTCTGTGGTAACATTAGTTTGGCTGTGTGTGTCATAATGTAGACCTAGCCTGTAACTTGTTTTTATTCTTGTATACGAACCGATGCCACTGTAGTCGAACTGTGATCATTATTAAACGCTATGCCTGAAAGGCTATGAAGGCTATGTCTGAAATGTGTTCCTTCTTGCAGTTTCCTCATATTCCAAGTCCAGCTTGTTGCAGGAGCTACTGTGTTAAGTGCTCTGTGCACACTGTGAGCTGTGTGTCTCATCCGTTTTATCCTGTTCGATATCCCGCTTGTTTACGATGAATGATGATATCGTATGACAGGGAACAGTTGGCTGTGTTCACTTTCTGCGCGGTTTCGCCTTATGTCTTTTGGCGTGTGCTGAGACTGCTACGATGGGGACTACAGTTACCTTTCTTTGTTTGGGAGATGTGTTAGTAATTCGGATGATTCCACTGGCACAGGCGGTTGAGCAATTATGGATTTTAATTCGTTTGCAGTGATGCCGAGGTCTTCCATAACCAATAACGCTATGCCTGGTCAAGCATGCAGATTTTGCAACAATCTGACTACACAGTATTTGCTCCATGACGCCCTTTTATGAAGTCTATTAATTAAGTGCATTAAACAAATTATTGGGACCCCACTTTTTCAAATTTCTTGCCTGACCATCGACTTACAGCGACACATTTCCTATATTCAATGACAAAGAAACATTTCACACGCTCTTTCAGCATAAAAAGTCGACTTATGTTTATCCTCCACATCTGATAAGTCTAGGCACTTGATATTTCGGTTCACTGATACCTACAGAGCTCATTAGCCTGCATTTGACATCACAGTCCACTGCTTACTGCACAGATCTCGATATTTTTAACAGGAGACAACCTCCCTAACCTCCATGCTACAATGACTAGTGCTCACCTTCCTAGTAACTTGCAACTCCTTAAAGTGATATCAGAGACTTTAAAATATTTCGTTTTGTACATTTTCAAATACCTACTTTTATGTATTCTTTTTCAATCGAAGTTGTAAACTATTTTTTCTTTATTTCAATGTTCTCATTGGTTGAAGGAAATAAACAAACATCTAATCGTGTTTGTGAGTGAGTCTTTATCTACAAGAGAATTATAGTGTATGTGTGTGTAACAGCTATGAATCTACGGAGCACTGAATGTTGCTCCACCTGATATGTTGTTCATTAAGCCCACATCCAAAGGATAGTTTTCCACATCGGTCATTTGAACGAGGGACATTTATTTTCTCCCCCAAACCAAAATTAATTGCTTGCAGTGAAGTCATCGACAATCGCGTCAAGAAAACAAAATAAAAGGAAGGCAGTGGTAAATGTGGGTTACGTGGAATGTTGGTGACTCAGGGGATTATAACAGCTGGAGAGACAACAGAAGATCTAAAGATCACAAATTACGTCTCTCTTGTATGCTGAAAAGAAAATGAAGAAAGAAATAAAAATAAAAAAAGAAAATAATGATGAACATGCTGGCGAAGAAGAATAAGAAGAAGGTATAGAAATATGGAGAAAAAAACGATGTAAAGAAAACGTAATGAAGTGACTTGATGTAGAAAACTAAACTTTATCTGACGGTTGGTTTTCGTCTGCTTAACCAAGTAAAATAACATCAAGAACAGCTCTTTTGGTTTCCCATATTATTTCTGTGACGTCAATTACAAAATATAAATATATCTTCTCTCTATTAGTTCGCCCTTTAAATCTCTAGTGAAGTCTCGAGGAACTCAATTTTGCGTGAATATCATTTTTTCCTATTCTCCACCCCGGCAGTCGTGTTGTCAGGTGTCTCTCGCCATACAGGCACATATTCCTAGACTTCTGAGATTCTCTTATCGTTGACAGTTTTAACATTTTAATTACATTTTTTTTTCCTTTTAATATTTCCCGGGCAGCGGCCATTTTTCTCTCACTCTTTTCGTTCGATTTCCAACTGCCAAAAGTTCTTTAACGTGCGCACATTGTGCACGGGACTTCCTGTTTTTCGTCGTTTTCCGGGAGAGCTAGACATTGGATCTCACTACCCAGAGACCAAGAGAGGGTAAGCCACGATGTAACCACGGATTCTAAATGTAAATAAAAAACAACTTCAACAACATCCAGCCCTCATCAAACATTTTAATAGCTCAATATCCAAACATTTTAATAGCTAGATATCCAAACATTTTAATAGCTAGATATCCAAACATTTTAATAGCTAGATATCCAAACATTTTAATAGCTAGATATCCAAACATTTTGTCTATTGTACTTTCTTGTACTATATCTGGGTTGTGTTGTGTATGTAGTACTCAGCTGAAATCTATCAGCCAGTTTAAGCGCTATGCTGCTACACCAGGTGTAGACATTCTAAAGAGGACCAACATTCAATCTCGGTCGCGTCTCTGCTAATTCTCTGTCATCTCCCCTTGACTGTCCCCGGTTTTCATTCCGGCTAATGACGCCGCACTTTTTCTCTGGTCGGTCTTTAAGTTAATCTCTATATCCGTCTATTTGTCTAAGTTTGTTTTTGTATCAAATGGACTGAGTAACATGTTGCAGTTTACTGTCCTTGAATTTGCATCTACCCGCTAGTCTGGTCGTAAAGTGGAATATTATAAAATAGGAGTCCCTTGTTCGAGTAGTCATTCAGGCCGCCCTTCTATCATTCAAGCTCACTAAATTCGATCGATACCAGGGTGTAATCTCTAGATCTTCTCCACCTTTGATGGTTATGACGTTACCTCTGGCCTTCCCGTGGAACTTTTGTCCCTGACCTTTTCCTGGTTTTTTTTCTTCTTTAATGTCACCGTTTAGGCGTCATCTCAATACTTCTTGTCGACATAGTTGGTTTTGTCGCTGAAACTCGATGATGTGGATGGTCTAGAATCGTGTGTATTTCTACATAAATTCCATTCTACCATTCAACTGTTCAATTCAGCAAAATACTTAGTCACAAAGTCCAAAAAGTTAATCGCAGAACCCCTCAAGTAGATTATGCCCTTGAACATTTTTTTACCGGTCAACTGTTAAACTCATTAGAACGACCTTGGACATTAGTTAGTCAAGAACTGAGTTGTATGTTACCATTAGATTCAAAGAAATTTTAGGTCTACAATAAAGTTGTCATGAATAAAAATAACTATAAGCCTCTGTCATACCTCTACTATACACGAAAAATTCACGCCCTGTCATAAACCCCACTAAACGAAAGTATTACCAACCATGACTACAAGGAAGGAAGACGACCGTGGTCACTAGATGGATCAGATGTAACCTCGATCACTTCCGATAAATTCTAGTACACTCCAACTCCTAACTCTACTACTCATGAAAGTTTCTCCTCTGTCATAACTCTACTAAAAGAAAGTCATGCTAGTTCTACAACTACCACAACAACTTTCACTACAACAACAACAACAACTACAACTACTACTATTACTACTATTACTACTATTACTACTATTACTACTACTACTACTACTACTACAACGAAAACTACTACTACTACTACTAATTCAGCTACAAGTTACAATGGAGGGAAGGATGGAATTCTAGTACAGGCCGAGTCCTAACTCTACTACTCATGAAAGCTACTTACGTCCCCCTGTCAAAACAATACTAATATAAAATACTACCCATGAAAGTTACGCCTCTGACATAAGCACACTAAAAGAATAGCATAGTCTATTAACTTACCGTCTCTCTAAAACAACACCACAACACTAGACAGCTGATAAACTCATTAGCGCGCCCCAGCGGTCAGTCTCGCGGTCAATTTATCCTTTAATGTCCTTCTGTTCAGGTGTTAAAATCATTAACGCAGCTCATGTAGACGACTAGGTTTAAGTTACTCAAGCGAAACATTTCACAGAGAAACGGGGTCTTTGACGGCGCACCTGCTAAAGTCATTAACGTGCCTGTATTCGTGTTACAGACAAGTGGTCAATTTGGACATTAATAACTTTCATGATGCTGATGATTCCACGCAAACTCATTAGCGAGCCCGTCTCTACTAGTTGGTCAAGAACTGAGTAAGATGTTACCTTTAGATGCAAAGAAATCTTATGTATACATTAAAAGTTATCTTGAATAAGACTGTTTTGAAATAAAGTACAAAGTTATGTCCACCCGACGGCACATTTAACCGCCGCTTACCCCACTTTCATGAGTCCTCACCACGACGAGCGATCACAATACATCACGAGAGGTCACGCCGACTGGACGCCATGAGAGGTTGCTTAGAGGTCACCACAACCGAAAAAAATGTAGATTCTCATATAGAAAAAAATGTGCCCCGATGTCGGGTAGACTATTTATATAAGGAATATTGTGCCGGTGAGGTCACTTTTGTTGCATGTAATGTTGTTACTTCACTACTGACGCTCTTTCATAAAGCCGGTATCAGGGTTACGGACAAGCGGTCAATTTGGCCCACTAACGGCTCTTTGGGGAGGGTGGGGGTACCTGTTAAAATCATTAGCGCCTGTGGGCAGTAGATGGATGAGATGTCAAAGGCCATCATTCAACTATTAAAACTCAATAGTGAACCCGTGGCCACTAGTTGATCAAGCGTTCAGTTTGGATCAATTTCACAATGCTGATGATTCCATGTGTTCAACTCAATAGCGCGCCCCGTGTGTTTCTCTAGTGTGTATGTGGTCAAGTGTTAAATTTTGTCCACTAACGGATCTTTACTGACCAGCTGTTAAACTCATTAGTACGACCATGGCCACTAGTTGACCAAGCGTTCAGTTTAGTCATTAATAAATTTCATGTTTTGATGATTCCACGTGTTAAACTCATTAGCGAGCCCGTCGCTACTAGTTGGCCAAGCACTGAGTAAGTTGATGCCGACATGTTATCATTAGATGCAAAGACATTTTAAGTTTACATTAAAGTTTTCTTGAATAAAAATAAGCTTGTTTCGAGAGAATGTACAAAGTTATGTCATCCCGATATCCCCGACGATAAATCCCATTCCCCCTTCACGAGACATCAGGTCACGGCCCGACTAAAAAAATTTCACCGGCAGAACCGGCAGAACCTTGGAGGCAGCGGGCGGAAGTAATTATATATCACTACTGACGCTCTTTCGTAAAGTCTAAAGATGGAGACGCTCTTACATAAAGTCAAAAGATGGAGACGCTCTTTCATAAAGTCAAAAGATGGAGACGCTCTTTCATAAAGTAAAAAGATGGAGACGCTCTTTCATAAAGTCAAAAGATGGAGACGCTCTTTCATAAAGTCAAAAGATGGAGACGCTCTTACATAAAGTCAAAAGATGGAGACGCTCTTTCATAAAGTCAAAAGATGGAGACGCTCTTACATAAAGTCAAAAGATGGAGACGCTCTTTCATAAAGTCAAAAGATGGAGACGCTCTTTCATAAAGTCAAAAGATGGAGACGCTCTTTCATAAAGTCAAAAGATGGAGACGCTCTTTCATAAAGTCAAAAAATGGAGACGCTCTTACATAAAGTCAAAAAATGGAGACGCTCTTACATAAAGTCAAAAGATGGAGACGCTCTTTCATAAAGTCAAAAGATGGAGACGCTCTTTCATAAAGTCAAAAATGGAGACGCTCTTTCATAAAGTCAAAAGATGGAGACGCTCTTTCATAAAGTCAAAAAATGGAGACGCTCTTACATAAAGTCAAAAGATGGAGACGCTCTTTCATATAGTCAAAAGATGGAGACGCTCTTACATAAAGTAAAAAGATGGAGACGCTCTTTCATAAAGTCAAAAGATGGAGACGCTCTTACATGAAGTCAAAAGTTGGAGACGCTCTTACATAAAGTAAAAAGAAGGAAACGCTCTTTCATAAAGTCAAAAGATGGAGACGCTCTTTCATAAAGTCAAAAGATGGAGACGCTCTTACACAAAGTCAAAAGATGGAGACGCTCTTTCATAAAGTCAAAATATGGAGACACACTTTCATAAAGTCAAAAGATGGAGACGCTCTTACATAAAGTCAAAAGATGGAGACGCTCTTTCATAAAGTCAAAAGATGGAGACGCTCTTTCATAAAGTAAAATAGATGGAGACGCTCTTGAAAGAAGAGAGAGAGAGAGAGAGAGAGGTAGAGAAAAGACAGAGATGGAGATATAAAGATAATAAAGGGTGAAGGTCATATAAAGAGTTAAAGGAGAAGGGAAGAATTAGAATAAGAGGCCGAAGAAATGACAGGAAAGCGTGAAGGGTGTGAAAGGTGTTCTGCACGAGAATTATATGAATCAGGTGACAAAGTAGACAGGTTGAGAATGAAATGTGAAAACAAGTCAGTTACGAGCTAGCGGTGGACTGAGGAACAGGTCCTGTCGAAGGGCGTTAGCCTGGGTGTATAACAACCCTTGAAAATGTTGTACATAATTTCGTGTGATATTTTGTTTAGTCAGATGTAGACCAGCTCGAGACTATGTTAGATAGTAACCCAGGAATAGTCGGGTACTACATCCAGTTAGCGCAGTGATCGTTTTTGTTCTACAATGCCGTGTGATTCGGCGAGAACCTGGCAGTAGACAAGGATGTGTGTAATTCAGACTTGGTGAGTAAGAAACTCACCCACTTGGTTACTATGTGTGTGAGCTAGTTCTGTTAAATAACCAAGCCATTTTCGATTTAAATCAAGTCTTTGTCAAGTTAAATCAAGTCATTTGTCATTTAAATGGAGTGCAAGAGAATTTCAATGTTGTTCTTATGCTGGCAGCGATAGTATTGCTGCACGAGACACATGTGGTGTCTTAATCAAGTCATAATCAAAATTAGCGGAGCGCACGAGAGTTTCAAAGTTGTTCTAATGATGGCAACGACATTGCTGCTAAGGAGACACAGCTATGTGTCTTAATTGAGACAATGGTCAAATTAATGAGTGCAAATGATCATCAATATGTTTGTTTTGCTGGCAGACGCAGAGCGGCTGGAATAGCCCAGGTGTTTGCCAATATTCAAGTGTGATAGACTAGTGAGAGTGACAGATTCAATTTATTCATGTAAATTGATGGTATTCACAGGGCTACCAGAACACTGATTACAGACGTAATTTAGTGGCGGCAGCGATTACAATAAAGTTTTTCATTTGTTCTAATAGTGAGTTTGTCAATGTGTTGCAGTTTAGTAATTGTCATAAGGCTTTGTGATGAACGAACTGGGGTTGTCCAATTATTATCCACAACACGAAGTACTAATTGACACAGCACAGTCATTCATGCCTGATCTGGGGTGGTCAGCTGTGGCCGAACTAGGCCAGGTCAAGTTGTCATTCATGATCGCCTCGTAGCATCGAGGGGGGAGTGACAGGCGTTACACGGCGCGAAGGCCTTCATGTAAACATTGAGGTATTACGTTCACGGCAAGGTGACAGGCGTTGGCGACCACGGGAGAAGTGGGACGCTGACTTCTAATAAGTAAACATAGAGCATCAACGGCAATTCATCAAAACCATCCACATATAATAGTTTCAGTAATATCAACTATCAATCAATAAAATCATTTATTTGCACTGGTACACTCTTATATAAAGTCAAGAGAGGGAGGCGCTCTTTCATAAAGTCAAAATGAAGCAGTGGTTAAAGGTGGAGGACAAAAGGGGAGTTGGTAGGGTAGAAGTCACGGGAAACAGTGGTTAAAGGTGGAGGACAAAAGGGTAGTTGGTAGGGTAGAAGTCATGGGAAACTGATTAAAGGTGGAGGACAAAAGGGGAGTTGGTAGGGTAGAAGTCATGGGAAACAGTGGTTAAAGGTGGAGGACAAAAGGGGAGTTGGTAGGGTAGAAGTCATGGGAAACAGTGATTAAATGTGGAGGACAAAAGAGGAGTTGGAGTAGTAGGGAAGGGTGTTTTGAGCTAGGATTTTAACATTTTTGCATGTATCGTGCAGCACAATCTCGTCGTGCAGCACATTTTGGCATGTATCGCACAATCTCAGGTGACCTCGTTTATCGCGGGTGGTCGGTCTTATCTCAAGTGCTTATCTCAAGTGGTCGGCCTCGCGGGTGGTCTTATCTCCTTATCTCAAGTGGGTGAGCGTGCTGGCTATGGAGACCAGTGGTTCTAAAACTTGTATGTCAGCGGTTATCAAAACTTGCGGGGGATGGGTCGTGTTATTATCAAGTGAGCGTGCTGGCTATGGAGACCAGTGGTTCTAAAACTTGTATGTCAGCGGTTCTCAAAACTTGCGGGGGGTCGTGTTATCATCAATGTGTGATGGCAACAGGAGGCAAAAAAAGGCAAAGGAGTGTGCGTGTTAGTAACCAGGTGTTAGCGATATGACACATCCACGTCGATCATCATCGGGCCACATCATCGGGCCACCTCGGTCATCATCGGCGCTGGGGTCGTCGCTGGTCGTCGGCGGTCGCTGGTCGTCGCTGGTCGTCGTCGCGGGTCGGATCGGGCAACATCATCATGTGTAGTGATTAAATAGTGACGCCCTCTCTCTCTTATCATCATCATCATCATCATCATCAAGCCACACCCTCAACAACATCCCTTCATGTCTTATCATCATCATCACCAAGCCACACAAATTGACACATCATCAGTATGTGCCACCCTCAACAGCATCATCATGTGCCACCCTCAACAACATCATCATCATGTGCCACCCTCAACAACATCATCATCAAGCCACACCCTCAACTCTCTCTCTCTCTTTCACGCTAAAGCAAAACAAAAAAGTCGCTCTATATTTCACATATATTTATTAATACAACAAATACACAACACATATGAGAAAATATATATATTACTGTCCGTTTGTTGATAATTTTAAGCGTCCGCGGGTCCCTCGAAGCCGAATTATCCACGGGGCGAGCAGACGATAAATGATACGATAGTTTATGTGCTGTCTCGCTGAAAAAGGCATGAGAATTCTGTTAAGTTTCGCGCCTCGACACTTAAGAAGTATATAATAAGCACAATATAGACCGCACGTGTTGGTAAACAAATCTTGCAACACCCGCGGGTTGTAGACGAATGGAGCGTGTGAGTTTTGCTCTATAAAGTTTAAAATATCCACATGTCTGGGAGGCAAACCGTAGGAATCGAAATACTCACATTCACCGAGCCCGTTGTAAAAGAGGGCCACCCAATGCTCACCGGGTTCGTGTGCCGGGTCGGTGTTTATGACAAAGGCGGCGGTCGTCGTTGGGTCGATGCTGGGAGGTAAGTGGTTTCGTGGAATGACACTAACAAGGGAACAACGTCGAACGAAAATATCCGACATCAAAAGGTTGTAAATCTCCATCGTGTTCATCTTCTCTATCGCTCAAACGGTGAAGTCTGTTAGAATCTGCCTTGTCTTGGACACCTCGAGCACTGAGTCCAACTCGGCGTAGACGATGACTTGTAGGGGAGTAGTTGTGGGAGCGGCAAACTTGAGTTCTATCGACAAGGGTCCGCTTGTGGCTAGCTCAAAATGGGAGCCGTCCAGTAGTCTAGACGAGAGGTCAAAACCAAATAGACAATATCCGTCCTTGAACTCTCTATAAGCAACATTATTCCCGGCGTCTTTACCAATCAGACCCATGGCCAGATTTGTGCCGAAAAAAGCTCTCGCGTATTGATTTCGTTCAAAGTCCATAGTTAGAGGCTTTCCCGAGATGCATTTCCCGTCGACCGTCAGGTTCATATAAATCAGACCAAAGTGTTGAAAATTGAACGGGTTAGCTGAATAAACGCCATTAAACGCACTGGCCGTAATCAGACCTATCACTACACGGGTCGGTGTTTGAGACAAAAATAAATTGTCTTGACTGTGGGAGAACATCCCGCTAGCGATGGAAAATGTCTTGATGGTAACCCTCTTGATCGGGTACCGAGCATTCCCGCTTAAGAGAGCCTTTTCGTGAGCCAGAGAAATCGCGGGGTTTAGCTTAGCTTACCTGACCACGAGCGCGGTGTAGGTGATAACACTCTTATAACCCGCAGACCTATCGTGAGTCATGAGGCTGAACACATCCTTAGAAGGCGTGTTAGAAAATATTAGAAGTAAATATCGAGTCTAATGAAAAAGCAATAGAAAATGAACGCGAAACTTAGAAATATAAAAATGAAAACGAGCGTGAAACTTATGTAAAAATAACGAACGAACCTTATAAAATTTAGGCAACCGCATCGACATGTACCTCGGCACGGAGGGAGCGGATTATATGGAAAAGCATCTCGACTAACTGAAAGTTATTAAAATCGCGAAATAATAATAACTCGAAAGAAATAAATGAGCGGAAAACTATGTAAGAACCCCACCTGTGAAGTGCCCTGTTTATGTCTGGTGTCTGCTGACTTTGGAGCGCTTGGTGTACTTGAGCGATAGTGATAGGTTAGTAGATTATACAACATCAATGAAAAACATTAAATTTAAAACAGAAGACGAAGATATATTTTATTCTTTTATTATCTCAATAGGTGTATAACATACAGTGGATATTATATAACATTTCAAACATATTTAGTACACTGAGTAAATATATAGTACAGGGATAACCTTTATTTATAGCTATGTAGTTGGGTGTCTGCTTAGTTCTATGTCATAAATGAATCATAAGGGGTGAAACTGTTAGAGATTGCTGGGTAGTCTAAACTGGTAGTGTAAAGAGTTAAATATCTAAAGGCGTAGTCGAGACGTTATCATCAGCTACATTTCTTTTTATATATAGAAATAGGACAGAGCATTATTTGTTTGACTGTAGGAAAATATGGAATTATTTAAGACTTTGAAACCTACATTTTTCCCACCCTTAGCCTTTTGCGTAGTGAGAACCTCTAAAAACATATCTTTAGCTAATTTGTTGTGTTGCTTACTTAACCCTTTACAACTGATTTTATCGTAATCCCCACTACAATGGTACGTCTTACTACATAAACTAACAAGAGCCGTCCCTTCGTACTCTAGTTTAAAAAGCCCGGGCGTTCGTTTGGTGTATGCTTTAACACCCTTACAGTTTACACAGTCTGGCTAATATGTTCATCGCAAAACTCGACAGGAAACCAGTCTTTATATACGCTATTAAACTCATTCCGCAGCCCTGCCTTAACTATAGCCTCCAACTTAGGTGCACTTAAAGCCAAATATAAACTATCAGTATCTGCTTCACAGAACTGAAAGTTGGACCTATCTACAAACTTATCTAAGAACTCGAAATAAAAATCTAACATACGAAGTTTTGCATATCGATACACGAAGAAACCGATTTGTAGGGGTAAGTCCCATCCTACCGGGTGTGGGAAAACGGTATTTGTACAAAAGTTTATACAGAACCTTCTAGGAGGCAAGGTCAGAAACCTAGGAGGCAAGGTCAGAAACCTAGGAGGCAAGGGCAGAAACCTAAGAGGCAAGGGCAGAAACCTAGGAGGCAAGGTCAGAAACCTAGGAGGCAAGGTCAGAAACCTAAGAGGCAAGGGCAGAAACCTAGGAGGCAAGGTCAGACACCTAGGAGGCAAGGTCAGAAACCTAGGAGGCAAAGTCAGAAACCTAAGAGGCAAGGGCAGAAACCTAGGAGGCAAGGTCAGAAACCTAGGAGGCAAGGTCAGAAACCTAAGAGGCAAGGTCAGAAACCTAGTAGGCAAGGTCAGAAACCTAGGAGGCAAGGGCAGAAACCTACGAGTCAAGGGTAGAAACCTAAGAGGCAAAGGCAGAAACCTAGGAGGCAAGGTCAGAAACCTAGGAGGCAAGGTCAGAAACCTAGGAGGCAAGGTCAGAAACCTAGGAGGCAAGGGCAGTAACCTACGAGTCAAGGGCAGAAACCTAGGAGGCAAGGTCAGAAACCTAGGAGGCAAGGTCAGAAACCTAGGAGGCACCTCGATGGACAGCTAGACAACCGAAGAAGCGTTTTACAATCTCAATATGACTAACCCCTTGTGGGTATGCCTTTTCTAATACGGTTATCATTCTGTCGGCATATTATCGTTTTTTTTAAATTATAATCTTAGTAGCATGTTGACAGTGCCACTATTGCGTGCTTTTGGTTAATTTGACGGAACCAGTTGTTATAATGCTTACATTTCAGTATTCGATTTTCAATTTCTCCCACTTATCGTTAATTTTCGCGATTTCCCCCTCTCTTTCTCTATAAATATATGTGTAAATAAAAAAAAAAAGACATTATTTGTTTGACTAAAACCATGGTTTTTATATTTTGCTATATGTTTGTACATATGTTATCATCATCTACTAAACGTTTTAAACAGTTTAAAAAAAGGTGACAAATTATAATCACCGTCTTCTCTTATAGAAAACTATTACTAACGAAGAACATATCTTTAATAAGACATCACCAATGATGACTCACCGCAACAACAACAAAAACTACGAGAACTGACAAAAATGAATATAACTTTAAATTGTAAAACAACAACTCAATAATGTTGGGAAAAGTTGGAGGTTCGGATGCTAAAGAATTTAGTGAACGTTAAAAACTTGGCACCGTTAGTAAATTTACGTTAATGTTGAAACTTGATCAAATTATCATGTCTTATCAGACGGGTCATTGTTAAGTGACATATCTATTCGACATCTACTGTGTCCACTTGTCTTATCCCTGGTCGCTAGTCGCTATATCTCCTGAGAATGATAATTACCCCTCACCTAGGATCACTATAATGTCTTTAACAAAAGTGTTAACTTCAAGTTATTAGAAGGTAAGAGTGCCCGGTGTTTCTTGTTAAGGCGTTTGTTATTAATAATGTATAAATTGACAGGCTGGAGAAAATACAGAATAAAGAGATGCGCATTAACTTGGGGTGTACGAGGGTAATGGTTCGTTAAGTCCGTGGTTCGTGGAGTTGTGGTTTATTAAGTTTGTAGTTTGTTAAGTGCGTGGTTCGTGGGGTCGTGGTTCGTGAGGTCGTGGTTCGTGAGTTGGTGGTTCGTTAAGTCCGTGGTTCGTGGGGTTGTGGTTCGTGGTTCGTTAGTTGATGGTTCGTTAAGTCCGTGGTTCGTGGTTCGTTAAGTCCGTGGTTCGTGGGGTTGTGGTTCGTGGTTCGTGAGTTGATGGTTCGTTAAGTCCGTGGTTCGTGGGGTTGTGGTTCGTGGTTCGTTAGTTGATGGTTCGTTAAGTCCGTGGTTCGTGGTTCGTTAAGTCCATGGTTCGTGGGGTTGTGGTTCGTGGTTCGTGAGTTGATGGTTCGTTAAGTCCGTGGTTCGTGGGGTTGTGGTTCGTGGTTCGTGAGTTGATGGTTCGTTAAGTCCGTGGTTCGTGGGGTTGTGGTTCGTGGTTCGTGAGTTGATGGTTCGTTAAGTCCGTGGTTCTTGGGGTTGTGGTTCGTGGTTCATGAGTTGATGGTTCGTTAAGTCCATGGTTCGTGGGGTTGTGGTTCGTGGTTCGTGAGTTGATGGTTCGTTAAGTCCGTGGTTCGTGGGGTTGTGGTTCGTGGTTCGTGAGTTGATGGTTCGTTAAGTCCGTGGTTCGTGGGGTTGTGGTTCGTGGTTCGTGAGTTGATGGTTCGTTAAGTCCGTGGTTCGTGGGGTTGTGTTTCGTGGTTCGTGAGTTGATGGTTCGTCAAGTCCATGGTTCGTGGGGTTGTGGTTCGTGGTTCGTGAGTTGATGGTTCGTTAAGTCCATGGTTCGTGGGGTTGTGGTTTGTGGTTCGTGAGTTGATGGTTCGTTAAGTCCGTGGTTCGTGGGGTTGTGGTTTATTAAGTTTGTAGTTTGTTAAGTGCGTGGTTCGTGGGGTTGTGGTTCGTGGGGTTGTGGTTTATTAAGTTTGTAGTTTGTTAAGTGCGTGGTTCGTGGGGTTGTGGTTCGTGGTTCGTGAGTTGATGGTTCGTTAAGTCCATGGTTCGTGGGGTTGTGGTTCGTGGGGTTGTGGTTTATTAAGTTTGTAGTTTGTTAAGAGCGTGGCTCGACAGGTCGTGGGTGTGTTATGGTGGTAAAAATCTTAGTGATTTGGTCCAACATTTGGGACCTTGAATATAACTTCCTGCTCGTTGTGTCTAACTAGTATGACTACGTGAGTAGATTTTTATGGTTTTGATGTCGACTTTTTGAATATGAGTCTATATTTATTTCTTTAGTTGATATGCGAGAAGACATTTTAACCGCATATGCTAACCTCAACTACACGCCACCTGTTGTTAACCACCAGATCAGCTACACGCCACCTCTCCTTAACCAGCTCAACTACACGCCATCTCTCGTTAACCACCAGAACTACACACCATCTCTTGTTAACCCGAATCTCATCAACTACACGACATGAAAATCGAATACTGAAATGTAAGCATTATAACAACTGGTTCCGTCAAATTAACCAAAAGCACGCAATAGTGGCACTGTCAACATGCTACTAAGATTATAATTAAAAACAAACGATAATATGCCGACAGAATGATAACCGTATTAGAAAAGGCATACCCACAAGGGGTTAGTCATATTGAGATTGTAAAACGCTTCTTCGGTTGTCTAGCTGTCCATCGAGGTGCCTCCTAGGTTTCTGCCCTTGACTCGTAGGTTTCTGCCCTTGCCTCCTAGGTTTCTGACCTTGCCTCCTAGGTTTCTGACCTTGCCTCCTAGGTTTCTGACCTTGCCTCCTAGGTTTCTGCCCTTGACTCGTAGGTTTCTGCCCTTGCCTCCTAGGTTTCTGACCTTGCCTCCTAGGTTTCTGACCTTGCCTCCTAGGTTTCTGACCTTGCCTCCTAGGTTTCTGCCCTTGCCTCTTAGGTTTCTGCCCTTGACTCGTAGGTTTCTGCCCTTGCCTCCTAGGTTTCTGACCTTGCCTACTAGGTTTCTGACCTTGCCTCCTAGGTTTCTGACCTTGCCTCCTAGGTTTCTGACCTTGCCTCCTAGGTTTCTGCCCTTGCCTCTTAGGTTTCTGCCCTTGCCTCCTAGGTTTCTGACCTTGCCTCCTAGGTTTCTGACCTTGCCTCCTAGGTTTCTGCCCTTGCCTCTTAGGTTTCTGACCTTGCCTCCTAGGTTTCTGACCTTGCCTCCTAGGTTTCTGCCCTTGCCTCTTAGGTTTCTGCCCTTGCCTCCTAGGTTTCTGACCTTGCCTCCTAGAAGGTTCTGTATAAACTTTTGTACAAATACCGTTTTCCCACACCCGGTAGGATGGGACTTACCCCTACAAATCGGTTTCTTCGTGTATCGATATGCAAAACTTCGTATGTTAGATATTTTATTTCGAGTTCTTAGATAAGTTTGTAGATAGGTCCAACTTACAGTTCTGTGAAGCAGATACTGATAGTTTATATTTGGCTTTAAGTGCACTTAAGTTGGAGGCTATAGTTAAGGCAGGGCTGCGGAATGAGTTTAATAGCGTATATAAAGACTGGTTTCCTGTCGAGTTTTGCGATGAACATATTAGCCATACTGTGTAAACTGTAAGGGTGTTAAAGCATACACCAAACGAACGCCCGGGCTTTTTAAACTAGAGTCCGAAGGGACGGCTCTTGTTAGTTTATGTAGTAAGACGTACCATTGTAGTGGGGATTACGATAAAATCAGTTGTAAAGGGCTAAGTAAGCAACACAACAAATTAGCTAAAGATATGTTTTTAGAGGTTCTCGCTACGCAAAAGGCTAAGGGTGGGAAAAATGTAGGTTTCAAAGTCTTAAATAATTCCATATTTTCCTACAGTCAAACAAATAATGCTCTGTCCTATTTCTATATATAAAAAGAAATGTAGCTGATGATAACGTCTCGACTACGCCTTTAGATATTTAACTCTTTACACTACCAGTTTAGACTACCCAGCAATCTCTAACAGTTTCACCCCTTATGATTCATTTATGACATAGAACTAAGCAGACACCCAACTACATAGCTATAAATAAAGGTTATCCCTGTACTATATATTTACTCAGTGTACTAAATATGTTTGTAATGTTATATAATATCCACTGTATGTTATACACCTATTGAGATAATAAAAGAATAAAATATATCTTCGTCTTCTGTTTTAAATTTAATGTTTTTCATTGATGTTGTATAATCTACTAACCTATCACTATCGCTCAAGTACACCAAGCGCTCCAAAGTCAGCAGACACCAGACATAAACAGGGCACTTCACAGGTGGGGTTCTTACATAGTTTTCCGCTCATTTATTTCTTTCGAGTTATTATTATTTCGCGATTTTAATAACTTTCAGTTAGTCGAGATGCTTTTCCATATAATCCGCTCCCTCCCGTGCCGAGGTACATGTCGATGCGGTTGCCTAAATTTTATAAGGTTCGTTCGTTATTTTTACATAAGTTTCACGCTCGTTTTCATTTTTATATTTCTAAGTTTCGCGTTCATTTTCTATTGCTTTTTCATTAGACTCGATATTTACTTCTAATATTTTCTAACACGCCTTCTAAGGATGTGTTCAGCCTCATGACTCACGATAGGTCTGCGGGTTATAAGAGTGTTATCACCTACGCCGCGCTCGTGGTCAGGTAAGCTAAGCTAAACCCCGCGATTTCTCTGGCTCACGAAAAGGCTCTCTTAAGCGGGAATGCTCGGTACCCGATCAAGAGGGTTACCATCAAGACATTTTCCATCGCTAGCGGGATGTTCTCCCACAGTCAAGACAATTTATTTTTGTCTCAAACACCGACCCGTGTAGTGATAGGTCTGATTACGGCCTGTGCGTTTAATGGCGTTTATTCAGCTAACCCGTTCAATTTTCAACTCTTTGGTCTGATTTATATGAACCTGACGGTCGACGGGAAATGCATCTCGGGAAAGCCTCTAACTATGGACTTTGAACGAAATCAATACGCGAGAGCTTTTTTCGGCACAAATCTGGCCATGGGTCTGATTGGTAAAGACGCCGGGAATAATGTTGCTTATAGAGAGTTCAAGGACGGATATTGTCTATTTGGTTTTGACCTCTCGTCTAGTCTACTGGACGGCTCCCATTTTGAGCTAGCCACAAGCGGACCCTTGTCGATAGAACTCAAGTTTGCCGCTCCCACAACTACTCCCCTACAAGTCATCGTCTACGCCGAGTTGGACTCAATGCACGAGGTGTCCAAGACAAGGCAGATTCTAACAGACTTCACCGTTTGAGCGATAGAGAAGATGAACACGATGGAGATTTACAACCTTTTGATGTCGGATATTTTCGTTCGACGTTGTTCCCTTGTTAGTGTCATTCCACGAAACCACTTACCTCCCAGCATCGACCCAACGACGACCGCCGCCTTTGTCATAAACACCGACCCGGCACACGAACCCGGTGAGCATTGGGTGGCCCTCTTTTACAACGGGCTCGGTGAATGTGAGTATTTCGATTCCTACGGTTTGCCTCCCAGACATGTGGATATTTTAAACTTTATAGAGCAAAACTCACACGCTCCATTCGTCTACAACCCGCGGGTGTTGCAAGATTTGTTTACCAACACGTGCGGTCTATATTGTGCTTATTATATACTTCTTAAGTGTCGAGGCGCGAAACTTAACAGAATTCTCATGCCTTTTTCAGCGAGACAGCACATACACGATCGTATCATTTATCGTCTGCTCGCCCCGTGGATAATTCGGCTTCGAGGGACCCGCGGACGCTTAAAATTATCAACAATCGGACAGTAATATATATATTTTCTCATATGTGTTGTGTATTTGTTGTATTAATAAATATATGTGAAATATAGAGCGACTTTTTTGTTTTGCTTTAGCGTGAAAGAGAGAGAGAGAGAGTTGAGGGTGTGGCTTGATGATGATGTTGTTGAGGGTGGCACATGATGATGATGTTGTTGAGGGTGGCACATGATGATGCTGTTGAGGGTGGCACATGCTGATGATGTGTCAATTTGTGTGGCTTGGTGATGATGATGATAAGACATGAAGGGATGATGTTGAGGGTGTGGCTTGATGATGATGATGATGATAAGAGATAGAGAGCGTCACTATTTAATCACTACACATGATGATGTTGCCCGATCCGACCCGCGACGACGACCAGCGACGACCAGCGACCGCCGACGACCAGCGACGACCCCAGCGCCGATGATGACCGAGGTGGCCCGATGATGTGGCCCGATGATGATCGACGTGGATGTGTCATATCGCTAACACCTGGTTACTAACACCCCTTTGCCTTTTTTTGCCTCCTGTTGCCATCACACATTGATGATAACACGACCCCCGCAATTTTTGAGAGCCGCTGACATACAAGTTTTAGAACCACTGGTCTCCATAGCCAGCACGCTCACTTGATAATAACACGACCCATCCCCCGCAAGTTTTGAGAACCGCTGACATACAAGTTTTAGAACCACTGGTCTCCATAGCCAGCACGCTCACCCACTTGAGATAAGGAGATAAGACCACCCGCGAGGCCGACCACCACTTGAGATAAGACCGACCACCCGCGATAAACGAGGTCGAGATTGTGCGATACATGCCAAAATGTGCTGCACGACGAGATTGTGCTGCACGATACATGTGAAAATATTCAAATCCTAGCTCAAAACACCCTTGTATACTACTAGTTGGTAGGGTAGAAGTCATGGGAAACAGTGATTAAAGGTGGAGGACAAAAGGGGAGTTGGTAGGGTAGAAGTCCCGGGAAACAGTGATTAAAGGTGGAGGACAAAAGGGGAGTTGGTAGGGTAGAAGTCATGGGAAACTGATTAAAGGTGGAGGACAAAAGGGGAGTTGGTAGGGTAGAAGTCATGGGAAACAGTGGTTAAAGGTGGAGGACAAAAGGGGAGTTGGTAGGGTAGAAGTCATGGAAACAGTGATAAGAGATCAGTCAAGTAGGAAACATGAAGTACACGTGAAAAGTGAAAAGCAATGAGAAGAGAGAAAGCAATCATAATGTAAGACGGGTGGTGATTGGCTAGAGGAAAAGGTTGGGGGACAAACCAACAATTAGAAGGCAGTCTAGGGACGACAATCACTCGAGGTGGACGGCTAGTTGGGCCGGTACCGTTGAGTAAGCATGTTAGGTACGTGAGATAGTGACTTTCTTTTGTGTGTGGGGAAGATAGGGTGACAGTGGAGCGAGACACAGCTCGCAAGATTAGTAGTGTTAGTCAAAGTGTAGGGAAGATAGTGTGACAGTGGAACGAGACACAGCTCGCAAGATTAGTAGTGTTAGTCAAAGTGTAGGGAAGATAGTGTGACAGTGGAACGAGACACAGCTCGCAAGATTAGTAGTGTTAGTCAAAGTGTAGGGAAGATAGGGTGACAGTGGAGCGAGACACAGCTTGCAAGATTAGTAGTGTTAGACAAAGTGTAGGGAAGATAGTGTGACAGTGGAACGAGACACAGCTCGCAAGATTAGCAAGATTGTAGGGAAGATAGTGTGACAGTGGAGTGAGACAAGATTAGCAGTGTTAGTCAGAGTGTAGGGAAGATAGTGTGACAGTGGAACGAGACACAGCTCGCAAGATTAGCAAGATTGTAGGGAAGATAGTGTGACAGTGGAGTGAGACAAGATTAGCAGTGTTAGTCAGAGTGTAGGGAAGATAGGGTGACAGTGGAGCGAGACACAGCTCGCAAGATTAGTAGTGTTAGTCAAAGTGTAGGGAAGATAGTGTGACAGTGGAACGAGACACAGCTCGCAAGATTAGCAAGATTGTAGGGAAGATAGTGTGACAGTGGAGTGAGACAAGATTAGCAGTGTTAGTCAGAGTGTAGGGAAGATAGTGTGACAGTGGAGCGAGACACAGCTCGCAAGATTAGTAGTGTTAGTCAAAGTGTAGGGAAGATAGTGTGACAGTGGATCGAGACAAGATTAGCAGTGTTAGTCAGAGTGTAGGGAAGATAGTGTGAAAGTTTAGCGAGACACAGCTCGCAAGATTAGTAGTGTTAGTCAAAGTGTAGGGAAGATAGTGTGACAGTGGAGTGAGACAAGATTAGTAGTGTTAGTCAAAGTGTAGGGAAGATAGTGTGACAGTGGAGTGAGACAAGATTAGTAGTGTTAGTCAAAGTGTAGGGAAGATAGTGTGACAGTGGCGTGAGACAAGATTAGTAGTGTTAGTCAAAGTGTAGGGAATATAGTGTGACAGTGGAGAGAGACACAGCTCGCAAGATTAGTAGTGTTAGTCAAAGTGTAGGGAAGATAGTGTGACAGTGGAGCGAGACACAGCTCGCAAGATTAGTAGTGTTAGTCAAAGTGTAGGGAAGATAGTGTGACAGTGGAGCGAGACACAGCTCGCAAGATTAGTAGTGTTAGTCAAAGTGTAGGGAAGATAGTGTGACAGTGGAGCGAGACACAGCTCACAAGATTAGCAGTGTTAGTCAAAGTGTAGGGAAGATAGTATGACAGTGGAGCGAGACACAGCTTGCAAGATTAGCAGTGTTAGTCAAAGTGTAGGGAAGATAGTGTGACAGTGGAGCGAGACACAGCTCGCAAGATTAGCAGTGTTAGTCAAAGTGTAGGGAAGATAGTGTGACAGTGGAGCGAGACACATCTTGCAAGATTAGCAGTGTTAGTCAAAGTGTAGGGAAGATAGTGTGACAGTGGAGCGAGACACAGCTTGCAAGATTAGTAGTGTTAGTCAAAGTGTAGGGAAGATAGTGTGACAGTGGAGTGAGACAAGATTAGCAGTGTTAGTCAAAGTGTAGGGAAGATAGTGTGACAGTGGAGTGAGACAAGATTAGCAGTGTTAGTCAAAGTGTAGGGAAGATAGTGTGACAGTGGAGTGAGACAAGATTAGCAATGTTAGTCAAAGTGTAGGGCTAGAGTAGATTCGACTAGAAATGAACTGTAATTTATTCGGGAGGACATCGTTACCAACCTCTGCAGTGTCGTGTACAGTTCCAGTGAGTTATGAAACTTGTAGTTGATGTTGGTAACTTGAGATACTACTAGTGATGAGACCAGATGATTCTAGATTAAGCTTAAGAGAAATAGAATAAGTGGTGTTAGGAGTTGATCCAGCCACGTTACAGTAATGTGTCCAAGTTGACAGAACGGGAGAAGTTGGGACGTGTGGGAGCCTCGTGTATGACATTAATTGTGTATGGTGAACAGCTGAAAACGAGAGTGTGAAACGATGTACAACTTAATGCTCATGAGCGGCGATTCATGAAGAAACAGTGTTATTGTTTTAACCTTGGAGTTCAATTGATTAGTTGAACCTCGTCAGTACTTGTCTATCTGTGGATTAGCGATAACGATACATGTTGGGGGTGGGGGGGGGGGAATAAATATCATTTATCTCAGATAAGACCCTCTAACAGCGGAGGAGACAGTAGCCAGAACAGCGCGGAGTACCTTGTTATACGATCACGAGAGACGCGGAGAGTGTCCTAGCCAGTTCGGAGTTACAGCCTTCGTCATAGACGGCCGTTAACCTGACTACAGAATGCCGAGTCCTGGGTATCAAATGCAGTCCCGGTTGGCACGAGAGATGAACCCTAGCTGGCAGAAGCAGCACGTTCAACGGAGCCAGAGCGTGTACGCACTTGTCGGTGCATAAAGGTGTGCCATGGTGGCTAGGGCTAAAACTCAAGATTAAAGGCTGTTCCAGACGTGAGGTCAAGCAGCGGCCACGTGACAATTAGTGGCGACAATCTTCACGTCCTTCGGTGGGGTTTTACAGGGCGACCACATCGTCAACAACAAATCGCAATATCAACAACGATTGTTATAAGAGAGAACGGCCACAAAAAGATGGAGACGCTCTTTCATAAAGTCAAAAGATGGAAACGCTCTTTCATAAAGTAAAAAAAGATGGAGACGCTCTTTCATAAAGTCAAAAGATGGAAACGCTCTTTCATAAAGTAAAAAAATATGGAGACGCTCTTTCATAAATTCAACAGATGGAAACGCTCTTTCATAAAGTTAAAAGATAGAGACGCTCTTTCATAAAGTCAAAAGATGGAAACGCTCTTTCATAAAGTTAAAAGATAGAGACGCTCTTTCATAAAGTCAAAAGATGGAAACGCTCTTTCATAAAGTCAAAAGATGGAAACGCTCTTTCATAAAGTTAAAAGATGGAAACGCTCTTTCATAAAGTAAAAAAAGATGGAGACGCTCTTTCATAAATTCAACAGATGGAAACGCTCTTTCATAAAGTTAAAAGATAGAGACGCTCTTTCATAAAGTCAAAAGATGGAAACGCTCTTTCATAAAGTCAAAAGATGGAAACGCTCTTTCATAAATTCAACAGATGGAAACGCTCTTTCATAAAGTGAAAAGATGGAGACGCTCTTTCATAAAGTCAAAAGATGGAGACGCTCTCTCATAAAGTCAAAAGATGGAAACGGATTTTCATAAAGTTAAAAGATGGAGACGCTCTTTCATAAAGTGAAAAGATGGCGACGCTCTTTCATAAAGTTAAAAGATGGCGACGCTCTTTCACAAAGTCAAAAGATGGCGACGCTCTTTCATAAAGTCAAAAGATGGAGACGCTTTTTCATAAAGTTAAAAGATGGAGACGCTCTTTCATAAACTCAAAAGATGGAAACGCTCTTTCATAAAGTAAAAAAAGATGGAGACGCTCTTTCATAAAGTCAAAAGATGGAAACGCTCTTTCATAAAGTAAAAAAAGATGGAGACGCTCTTTCATAAATTCAACAGATGGAAACGCTCTTTCATAAAGTTAAAAGATAGAGACGCTCTTTCATAAAGTCAAAAGATAAAGGATAGAGACGCTCTTTCATAAAGTCAAAAGATGGAAACGCTCTTTCATAAAGTTAAAAGATGGAGACGCTCTCTCATAAAGTCAAAAGATGGAAACGCTCTTTCATAAATTCAACAGATGGAAACGCTCTTTCATAAAGTGAAAAGATGGCGACGCTCTTTCATAAAGTCAAAAGATGGAGACGCTCTCTCATAAAGTCAAAAGATGGAAACGGATTTTCATAAAGTTAAAAGATGGAGACGCTCTTTCATAAAGTTAAAAGATGGCGACGCTCTTTCACAAAGTCAAAAGATGGAGACGCTCTTTCATAAAGTTGAAAGATGGAGACGCTTTTTCATAAATTCAACAGATGGAAACGCTCTTTCATAAAGTTAAAAGATGGAGACGCTCTTTCATAAAGTTAAAGATGGCGACGCTCTTTCATAAAGTCAAAAGATGGAGACGCGCTTTCATAAAGTTAAAAGATGGAGACGATCTTTCATAAATTCAACAGATGGAAACGCTCTTTCATAAAGTAAAAAGATGGAGATGCTTTTTTATAAAGTCAAAAGATTGAGAAGAGACTCATGAGGGGCCATCATCAGCAGTTAAAATAGAGATGAAGTTGACAGTGAGCACGAAGTGTCAAAGAGTTTCACGAAGCCAATCTTTTTTTATAATAAAGAAAAGAACACAGTTAATGAAGCCTATATTTTGTAACAGATAATAGAAGATAGTTTCACGAGACCAAAAAGAATAATATAGGCATGAGCCATAGACAGGCAGATGTGAGAAACAGATTCAGATAGATTTCTACAGTAGTCAAAGCAAGACAGGTGTGGTGGAAGAGAAATTAATCCAAAGAGAAACTACCGATCAGACTTAACGAACAAATTTGGTGGTTACGCCCATGCCATCATCATGTGCCATGCCAATTGGCGTAGGCGATCATGTCCTTCCACAATCTTCTATCTACAGTGCATCGTATCAGTTATGTTGTTGACTGTTTGCCATGCCATGGCACTATACTATCTAATATTGTGTCTTTGTGTCGTCCGCGATCTCTCTTTCCTTTTATTTTGCCAGTTGTAACCAAGTATTCCAACTTTCCTCTTCTGATGATGTGCCTGAAAAAATGTTGATTGTTTTTTCTGATGTTTCTTAGGAGCTCCCTGTTTGTGTTGTGTAGATATTGATTGGTTGTGTTCGCCCGATGTCTAAAGTATTCTAGAGTATTCGTAGACTGTAGACTTCCTCTTCGTCATCCGCCCTTAAAAGGACGTTAAGTTGACGTGTCTGCGTTGTGTTGTAGTTTTCAGTGTAACACTGTGATATTTGCGCCTTTCGGCCCAACACATCCGACTTCAGCACAACTTTTTTGAGTACCGGGTTGTCTTCCCTCTTCGATCCCTGCTCGCTTGGCCAGACTGGACAGGTTAGTCTGTTACTGGAGGCACCGCGGAGAGGTGGAGCAGGGTCTGGATGGTTTTGGTTCACCGATCCTGACGCAAGCCATCAGCTACGAGTCGCTGACAACTTCCAGCTCTGGTGCTGGGAGGCGCGCTTTCGCCTCCGTTAGATATTAAGTTGTGTTTTGGCATAATTATACTAGGCAATATAAGAAGGTAGTTTGTCATTCCTTTCCTTCTTGACAGTGACTGTGCTAGTCAGTTATCGCAGCCATTGTCTCTATACATGAGATCCTCTGCCTGCCAATGGCTTCACGTAACCCTGATAGGGACGCTAAACAGGAGCTCTACATTGCTCAAGGATGTCGCAAAGACTAGCGGAGAAAAGGAGACGTCTAACTCCACCTTTGGTAGGGCAGACCTCTAACCCGCTTACCAACGTCCACACCTGGTGGACACATTTCTGATGTGAGCAAGAAGACAATATCTAGTAGAGAGGCATAACGACATGTTAACTTACCGCTATACATTTAGTTGTATACCGTAGGCAGTAGTCAAAGGTCAAAGTTAAGTATATTTGTAAAAGACGACAGACAAATAATGGAAAGTTCTCCCAGATGAAAAAACTGTACCGTTTGTGCATTGTTAGATGAGATTCTATTGTTCAATTAAGGAAATTTTCTTATTTGATACACGTTTGTGGAATTTCACCAATGTGTTCCTTTGTATACATTAAACACTAAACGCTGAAAGTAGTGAAAGGCACAAGAGGAAGGAAAGTAGAAGAAAAAGTATATATTAAACTGACGGAAATCTTTTTTCTTTCCTTCTTTATTTGCCTTTTAGCATCGATGGGACATGTAATTTGCGGTCTTTTGCTCTTCTGTTGGCTTCTCCAGCTGTTATGTTTCCTAGTTTTTCTTATATTCCATCAATCCATCACTTTTGTGGTCGACCCTTGGTTCTGGGGTCCTCGGTAGCCTATTTGGGAAAACCACCCGTCTGGGCTACCTACGTTCGGACAACCCGTGTTGGATTCCCGCTTGAAACAGTATAAGTTGTACTGGTGGTTGAAACAAAATACCGCTGCCGCTGGCAGATATAGGTACCCGCGTAGTACTCTGGGAATGTGAGGAATTCCGCATCGTGAGTTTCGATGCTTGAAGCGGCGGCACAGTCCAGAAGTCGGACAGTTCCAGCTAGGCGGCCGAGCACATATGGCTGAGAACTTGCGTGCTGAGACGCCGATACAAGTCTCGTATTTTACCTTGACCTTTACCCTTGGTTCTAGTGTTCTTGTAACGGTTATTGAAGGCTCGATGTGTAGTGTTTTCATCTGTCTTATCACGTGGTCAAACCGTTTTGTGTGTTCTTTCTTTATGTTTGGAAGTGTGACTAGTTTTGATATCAGAGCAGCATGGCAGAACCTGAACAGAGCCAAATGTTTCCCCGTACCCGCCCCAACACCTCTACCTCAACCCTTCTCCACCACGTCACGTGTTTTTAAGCTTAAAAGTTAGCCTGCCCTACGCTCTCCCCCCGAACGCAGTATTATTAGAGGTAGACTGACTTTCTGTTACAATACAAGGGCAGTAACTCAATTCTAGGAGTCAACACCAAAACCACAACATTCATGCACTTTACAGCAGACAGTTTGACGAAACTACGCACTGGTTGCAGTCACAAACGATAGGTAAGTTTATTTCATTATTGACATGGCTGCCTTGTTTCAGAGTTGCTTTAAATAGATTTCTTCGTGCAGATGAACTTGTTATAAGATCCTGCGGTGAAGATAACAAGTTTCGGCATCAAATTGTACATGATCACAACTTTTAATTCAGAAAATAAGTGCAATAAAATGTATAATTGTGAAACGCATTGACTCATTAAATGTCACTGGTTACATTCTATATAAACACTCAGGGAAAATGTGGAAATACTCCAACACCACCTCTACAAACACCTTGTCCAAAGCTGAATAAGTGGAGATACACCCCTGGACATGAAAGATGCCAAAATTCTGACGTTTTGAGATTTTAAAAAAATGGGGGTATCAAGGCGGTTGTTACAATCAGAGGGGTATCTCCTTCCTGGGTATAACTGGAAAGGCGTTTTTAAGAATTGTTCTAAGGCGCCAACATCAACTGGCAGAACGTATCCTTTCTAGGACCCAGTGCGGGTTTAAAGCGGGACGGTCAACCATATTTACTACTTTGTCTACTGAAAGTGAGGTGCAAGGACCAGAAAAGTCCTCTATTTATTACAATTGTTGATCTCACAAGGACCAGAGAACTCCTCTATTTATTACAATTGTTGATCTCACAAGGACCAGAGAAGTTCTCTATTTATTACAATTGTTGATCTCACAAGGACCAGAGAAGTCCTCTATTTATTACAATTGTTGATCTCACAAGGACCAGAGAAGTCCTCTATTTATTGCAATTGTTGATCTCACAAGGACCAGAGAAGTTCTCTATTTATTGCAATTGTTGATCTCACAAGGGCCAGAGAACTCCTCTATTTAATGCAATTGTTGATCTCACAAGGATCAGAGAAGTTCTCTATTTATTACAATAGATAGCTATAGCTATACATAGCTGTCTATGGTACTCTCAACATTCTTCTGTAAAACCACATTTCTACAGACCCCAGTATTTTCTTGTCTGTTGTCCTATTGTCCATGATTCGCATTCATATGCTAAGACTGGCTCTACATAACATTTAAGAACTCTTTCTTGTTTCTATTGTCAAAAATGGATTGCATAGTATCTTCTTCACTTTTGGAAAGCTGCTTTTGCCTGAGCCATTCTGCATCTCACCTCAATTTTTGTACATCTTCCGTCTGAGGTTAACAAAGTTCCCAAATATTTAAATTCATTTACCTCTTTTAATATTGTTCAACTTGTCTTTATTTTGCACTGAAGTGATCTCTTTTTCTTTGTTTGTCACCATTACCTCTGTCTGTTTGCTATTAAGGCTGAATCCTTTATTTTTGTTTTCTTTCACTATAATGTCTAACATTTCTTGTAATTCATTTTCACTCTTAGCGATTAAGACTGTATCATCAGCATACCTTAGATTATTTATATTATGACCTCTAATTGTTATTCCAGGCATGTTCCTTATGGATCTTAAAATAATCTCACTATAAATATTAAACAAATCTGGTGACAGCACACAACCTTGTCTAACACCCTGTTTTATTTATTGAAACATTCCCAATTGGTTTCCAGTTCTTATGGCCGCTGTTTGTTGCCAGTACATGTTATTTATTATTCTTAGATCTTTGCTGTCTACTTTTATGCTTTCTAAAATTTTGATTATTGACATCATATGCTACGGGTGACACCAGATCGTTATCAAGCTACTGTAAGCAAGATAAAGATAAAACAAACACTGAGAATAGGAATTTGGAACTTTTAGAACACTTATGTAAAAGTGAAAACTGGAAAGCATCAAGCATGAAATTAAATGGATGGATTCACATTTATTGGGACTATGTGAACTGAGATAACATGGATCAGGAGAGACATATTCTGATGACTATAACCTAATACAAAAGGTAGCTATCATTCTGCATTAAGAAAGAGAAGAACAGTTAAAGGCTTTTGGCCACTATCTGACAAAGTCCTTATAGTGAATTTGAATGGAAAGCCAGTAGATATACTACATATCATAAAAGTGTATGTACCAACAGCAAATAGTCCAGAGAAAGCTGTTGATAAATTTTACTACGAGCTTAATATGGCATTTCGTCAATACAAACCACATGAAAAAACCATAGTTCTAGGGGATCTCAACGCAAAAGTAGGAAAGGAAAGAGTTGAAGAAGTGGCTGGTTACTATGGATCAGAGGAGAGAAAGGAATGAGTTGACAAATTATTAATTGGGCAAGAAGACAAATTGAGTTATTGAGTTATTAGCGGGTCATCATCATTGAGTTATTGAGTTATTAGCGGGTCATCATCATTGAGTTATTGAGTTATTTGCGGGTCATCATCATTGCACTCCGAACATGTCCATAGGTGCTCAGATCCCCATCTCAGCAAGTCCCACAGTGTCAAGCGACTGACTAATCCAGTACTGTGTTGGTTGATAAGTCTTCTTACACGCCCACTAAGTTTCTCATTTCTGGCTGTGCCCATCTTAACTCCCATCTCTATTATCCGAAGTAGTACCGTGGATTTGTGGTTTTAGAAGTGTTGTGCTCTTCTCACATCGCGGAAGGTATTGATGATGTCCGCCCGATCCATTGGTTGCACGTCCTCAACGACATCGCAGCTAGCCAACCTGTCCGCTCTTTAATTTCCCCGTACTCCCGAGTCCAGGGACATAGACAAAGGTGACTTTACGTATTTTTGACTTCTGCAATGGCTCTACCCATTGCATGCGTATAGAGCCCGCCTCCACTTTTTTTATCATGCTCATCGAATCACTCAGTATACAGACGTGGGTGCAGTCTTGTGACTCTTTTGTGTGATCAATTGGGAATATTTCAACAAATAAAACATGGTGTTAGGCAATGTTTTGTGCTGTCAAATGATTAATTTAATATGTATGTTGAGATTATTTTAAGATTCATGAGGGACATGCATGAAATCACAATTGAGTTATTGAGCTATTTGCGGGTCATCGTCATTGAGTTATTGAGTTATTTGCGGGTCATCGTCATTGAGTTATTGAGTTATTTGCGGGTCATCATCATTGAGTTATTGAGTAATTTGCGGGTCATCATCATTGAGTTATTGAGTTATTTGCGGGTCATCATCATTGAGTTATTGAGTTATTTGCGGGTCATCGTCATTGAGTTATTGAGTTATTTGTGGGTCATCATCATTGTACTTCGAACATGTCCAGGGGTGCTCAGATCCCCTCCTAAGCAAGTCCCGCAGTGTCCAGCGACTGACGACTTCAGTTCTGTGTTGGTTGAAAAATAACATTTGGAAGTTCTAATATAAATAATCTAAGGTATGCTAATGATGCAGCCTTAATCGCTAAGAGGGAAGATGAGTTATAAGAAATATTAGACGTTATAGTGAATTAAAGCAAACATAAAGGATATAAACAATAGCAAAAGGGACCGAGTAATGGTAACAACACACACAAAAATGCATCACCGCAATGCACAATAAAGACAGATGGAACAATATTAAAACAGGTAAATTAATTTAAATATTTGGGAACAATGTTAACCTCAGTTCGTAGATGTACAACAGCGATGAGATGCAGAGTGGCTCAGGCAAAAGCAGCTTTCCAAAAATTGAAGAAGATATTATGCAATCCATTTTTGACAATAGAAACAAGAAAAATAGTTCTTAAATATTATGCAGAGCCAGTCTTAACACGTGGTTGCTAATCATGGACAGTAGAACAAAGGACAAGAGAATTGCTGGTGGCTGTAGAATTGTGGTTTTACAGAAAAATGTTGAGAATACCATGGAGAGCTAAGAAGAGTTATGAAAACGTTCTGAAACAGGCCTCAGCAGAAAGAGAGCTAATTTCCAATATTAGGAAAAAACAATCATCATTCTGTGGCTATGTAGTGAGAAAGGAACAGCTGAAATATATTGTAACAACCGGGAAAATTGAGGGACGAAAAGATAGAGGGAAGTAAAGAGAAAAGCTACCAATTAAACATGACTGTCGAGATCGAAAGTAGTGGAGAGACATGATCACCTACGCCAGCAGGCTTCGCACTTGATGATGAAGATGTGTGTGTATTTACACACACACACACACACACACACACACACACACACACACACACACACACACACACACACACACACACTCACACACTCACACACGCACGCACGCACGCACGCACACACACACATGTATATATATATATATATATATGTGAGTGTATATACTTCCATATATATATATATATCTTTTAAATCTTATAATTTGTTATCTTTTGCTTTTCTGTTGACCTCTGTTTCTGTTGTTTCCTAGTGTTTCTAATATTCCATCAATTCATCGTTTCTTTTCTATTGGCCCCTGTTGCTGTGATCTCTCCTTCGTCTTCTTCTTCTTCTTTCCGTCCTCATGTGCAATTAGCTTATATATATATATATATCATTTGCTCGCACGCACACCCACATATACATACACACATATACACATATACAAACACACATTTTTGCACACACAGTGCATTTAAGGATCATAGCTTCAGGTAAACCAGAAATACGGAAAAGAAAGTTCGTACAATATATCACAGACTAGCTGGGACTGACTGCTGCAGTCGTTGGGCATCTCTCATAGGACAGATACAACTTCGGTGTAGCTGTTATTGGAGCCAAGAGAGACAAGCGAGGTGCCAGATGACGCACACATGTAGATGGGGTCTTGGTAGCCTAGTTAGGAAGACCACTCAAGTGGGCTACTGACGTTCGGACAAGCTGTGTTCGATTCCTGGTGGAAGCAGTGTCAGCTGTACTCATGGTTAGAAACATAATACCCCCGCGGTCGAACCAGCCGCTGGCAGAAATGGGTACCATTGTAGTACTCTGGGAAGGTGAGGAATGCCGCCTCACATCATGAGTTTCGATGCTTGAAACGACACTTCTAGACTTGGAACACTTCTGGATAGGCGGCTGAGCACATATGGGTGAAAACTCGCGTACTAAGACGTCGATTCAAGTCTCGTACTTTACCTTTACACATGTATATATATAAAACCTTATTTAGAATTAACTAAGCTTAATTAGAGAGAGGGAAATACAAAGAAATAAAGCAGAAAATACTGAAATTACTAAATAAAAAAAATAGCATTAAATTAAAAGAATAAAACTATTTATAAGCCCACACACACACACACACACGCACGCACGCAAGCACGCACTCACGCACGCGCGCACGCGCACACACGCGCACACACCACACCACACCACACCACACACACACACACACACACACACACACCTTAATATCATAAACACACATTCACACATTATTCTGTTCTATTCTATTCATGTAATCATTTTCACTGCATCGTAACATTCCCATATCCGCTCCGCCGCGCGTCACACTTTTCAAAGCGTAAACAGACTGTTCCTGTAAGTTGTTGATTATAAATACATCTGTTTTTTCCCTCTAAGCACTCCTCATCTACCAGATCTTTCCCCTCTAAGCACTCCTCATCGACCAGATCTTTCCCCTCTAAGCACACCTCATCTACCAGATCTTTTCCCCCTAAGCACTCCTCATCTACCAGATCTTTCCCCTCTAAGAGCACACCTCATCTACCAGATCTTTTCCCCCTAAGCACTTCTCGTCGACCAGATCTTTCCCCTCTAAGCACACCTCATCTACCAGATCTTTCCCCTCTAAGCACACCTCATCTACCAGATCTTTTCCCCCTAAGCACTCCTCATCGACCAGATCTTTCCCCTCTAAGCACACCTCATCTACCAGATCTTTTCCCCCTAAGCACTCTTCATCGAAGAGATCTTTTCCCCCTAAGCACTCCTCATCGACCAGATCTTTTCCCCCTAAGCACTTCTCATCGACCAGATCTTTTCCCCCTAAGCACTCCTCATCTACCAGATCTTTTCCCCCTAAGCACTCCTCATCGACCAGATCTTTCCCCTCTATGCACTCCTCATCGACCAGATCTTTTCCCCCTAAGCACTCCTCATCTACCAGATCTTTTCCCCCTAAGCACTCCACATCAACCAGATCTTTTCCCCCTATGCACTCCTCATCGACCAGATCTTTTCCCCCTAAGCACTCCTCATCGACCAGATCTTTTCCCCCTAAGCACTCCTCATCGACCAGATCTAAGGTGACCATTCGTCCCGGATTGTCCGGGACAGTCCCGGAATTTGACATTTTTTGAACCTTTGTCCCGGATTAGCTGCCGTACCGGTTTTGTCCCGATTTTGGCATATTTTTTAGCTTTTGTCCCGTATTTGATAAAAAATAATTTGGGACACAAACGTTTACCAATTTTGCCATTTTGGTATACGGCGTTCATTTCTTCAATTAAAAAAAAAATATTCCGTTGCTGTGTAGACAATTTTGTTTAATATCAAAACAGTAGAATGCGCTCCTAGTTTTAAATCTCGTATATATTCGTTGTGTTACTAACTTTCACTTTCACTTTCGCAAACAATGGCACCGAAGCGTAATTGTAGTTTTAATCAAGATTTACAAAAGGAATACCCTTTTATAAAAAAAAATCTACATCGTCATCAGACTTCACTGTAAGATGTAATATATGTTCATCCGGGTTTACTATTAACCATAGTGGACGTGGTGATATTAAGAGCCACATAAATAGTGATAAATATAAGAGAGCCGTCGCTACTGCTGCATCAAGCCCGTCGTTGACAAATTTTTTTCGAGCTGAACAGGTTGGTGACAAAGAAGAACAGTTAGCTGCTACAGAATGTGCCTTTGCATATCATACAGCGATGCACAATCACACGTTTAGATCTATGGACTGCACATCAAAATTGCTTCAGGTAACTTTAGAACCAAAATTTGCTTGTGCACGTACGAAAACAGAAGCTATTATTCGGAATGTGTTCACACCCCATGCTCTAAACGAGTTGAGATGTGACCTAGAAAACGTAACATGTATCTCCATACTGACAGATGCCTCCAACCACAAAGAAATCAAGATTTTTCCTTTGCTTGTCAGATACTTTGATCGCAATAAGGGACTGAAGTTAAAATATTAGAGTTGAAGTCATTGCCGGGTGAAACATCTGATATAGTAAGTAGTTTTCTTATTGACTGTCTAACTGAAAATGGTTTAGAACTGAAAGTAGTTGGATTATGTGCAGACAACACAAATTCTAATTTTGGGGGTGCTGAAAGAAAAAGACAGAACAATGTTTTCACAAAACTGAAAGAAAACCTTGGACATAGTTTGATAGGTGTTGGGTGTGCTTGCCATATTTTCCACAACACTGTTCGAGCAGCTGCAGACCTATTGCCTGTTGATGTTGAAATGACTATTGCACAAATTTATCTGTACTTCAAATCATACACAGTTAGAGTTGAAAGTCTCAAGGAGTTTTGTCAGTTTGTCGACACAGACTTCCAGATGATTTTAGGTTATGCACAAACTAGGTGGCTTGCGCTCTTGCCTGCTGTTGAAAGGGTTCTTTACATGTTCCTGCCTCTAAAATCATATTTTCAATCTCAAGACAGATGCCCAGTTTTTATACAGGAATTCTTTGAAAACCCACTGTCTGAGGCATGGCTTATTTTGGTTCACAGTCAGGCATCCTCTTTCCACGAAGCTGTGCAGAAAGTAGAGGGACAGATGGTCACTGTATTTGAAGTCATTGACAACATCAATAGGTTGAAAGCTATCTTGGAGTCCAAGCTGGAAGACGGCTTCTTGCCATCAAGAGTTCAGATAATCCTTAAAAAGCTGGAAATGGAAGGATTTCCACGTGATGATGTGAAAAAGTTTAACGCCAGTGTTTCTTCATTTTATGAAACAGCTTTAAGTTATTTGGAGAAATGGGCTGCAAATAATTTTCAAAACCTAGAGTCTTACAGCTGGGTAATGCTGAACAGAACACCAAATTGGGAAGATATTGAGAAGTCTTCATCATTAGTCAGTCAAACAGTGCCTTCAGTCGACTTTCCAGAAAATGAAATGTATGACGAATATGTCTACATGAAACAGTTCGTTACTTCACAAAAAATTAGTGAGTGGAGTCTTAATAAAACATTACCAGGGCAGCGTTGGGTTGAACTAGCTTCCCACTTCAGAAACAATCATGTGTCCGTTTCACATATTCTGAAGTTGGCAGAGTTCTTTTTGTGTCTACCTGGAACAAATGCTGCAACAGAACGAGTGTTTTCTCTGATGAACAGTTTGTGGACAAATGATAAAACACAACTAGGTGTTGAAACTTTAAAAGCCATGTTGATCACCAAAGTGAACTATGAGGGAACATGTGTCGAATTGTATAAGATGCTGCATACAAAGAAGGACATTTTACAGAAAATTCACTCATCTGAAAAGTACAGCATCTCTGTTTCACCTTCAATTTAAGTAAGGTGACCATTCGTCCCTGACTGTCCGGGACAATCCCGAAATTTGATATTTTTTGAACCTTTGTCCCGGATTAGCTGCCGTACCGGTTTTGTCCCGATTTTGGCATATTTTTTAGCTTTTGTCCCGGATTTGATAAAAAATAATTTGGGACACAAACGTTTACCAATTTTGCCATTTTGGTATACGGCGTACATTTCTTCAATTAAAAAAAATATTATTCCGTTGCTGTGTAGACAATTTTGTTTAATATCAAAACAGTAGAATGCGCTCCTAGTTTTAAATCTCGTATATATTCATTGTGTTACTAACTTTCACTTTCACTTTCGCAAAAAATGGCACCGAAGCGTAATTGTAGTTTTAATCAAGATTTACAAAAGGAATACACTTTTATAAAAAAGCCTATATCGTTATCAGACTTCACTGTAAGATGTAATATATGTTCATCCGGGTTTACTATTAACCATAGTGGACGTGGTGATATTAAGAGCCACATAAATAGTGATAAATATAAGAAAGCCGTCGCTACTGCTGCATCAAGCTCGTCGTTGACAAATTTTTTTCGAGCTGAACAGGTTGGTGACAAAGAAGAACAGTTAGCTGCTACAGAAGGTGCCTTTGCATATCATACAGTGATGCACAATCACACGTTTAGATCTATGGACTGCACATCAAAATTGCTTCAGGTAACTTTAGAACCAAAATTTGCTTGTGCACGTACGAAAACAGAAGCTATTATTCGGAATGTGTTCACACTCCATGCTCTAAACGAGTTGAGATGTGACCTAGAAAACGTAACATTTATCTCCATACTGACAGATGCCTCCAACCACAAAGAAATCAAGATTTTTCCTTTGCTTGTCAGATACACACACACACACACACACACGCACGCACGCACGCACGCACGCACACACACACACACACACACACACACTGCACAACTAATGGTGCCGACAATATTCAAAGTCTTTGCTTCGAGTTGGTACCGCAAAGTTGCTTTATTGTCAGTGCGGTGATAGCGTCAGATCTTTGGCTCAACATTTGTCGTCTGGACTTGTGGTGGCTCTTTCATTTCGCGGTAAGGGGTTAATGAGGTTGGGAGGGACAGGGGTGAGGGGACTTCGTAGCTCTAATTCTGTCTTTGAAGTTACATTCAAAATGTTTCACTGTTCGCCTTCATTCCCTTTGATCCCATCGTCTTGTCTTGTCCATAAAATGACTGCAACGCGTTTATTTGGTCACAATCTTTTGATTTCATTGTCAAACACAAGTCTGTGTATAACTGTCAAATCTGGACTTATTTTCGATAGTGGACCAACATTCTGTGACTTTTAACTTTGATGTGAGATTTTGTATTAAATCATGTTAAAACGTAGAAAAGTTGATTGTGAAAATCGCATATTTAAACCTGAATGGGAATTAGATTATTTGTTCATCTTCAATAAGGATAGTAAACCTCAGTGCTTAATTTGCGTTCAAGTGTTAGCCGTTTTGAAGGAATATAATTTAAAACAGCACTATGCCACACATCATCAAAACATGTATGAGAAACATAGCATTGAAGCTAGGAAGCTTTTGGTTGAACAGCTGAAGACAAAGTTGAAACAACAGCAAAGTATGTATACAAAGGGCAATAAAATTAAAGAGTCATCGATCATTGCATCATATACAGTTACCTATGAGCTTGCAAAATCTAAAAAAACCCTTTACTGACGGAAATTTTGTGAAGAAATGTGCGATTCAAATGGCAAAGGCATTCGGTCAAGAAAAAATAGCCAAAGAATTTGAATCTGTGCCTCTTTCAAAACAAACTGTAGCCAGAAGAACAGAAGACATCAGTCTGCAACTGTCTCAAAGTTTAAAATCTTGTATTGAAAACTGCTCATATTTTTCGCCCGCGATTGATGAAAGTACTGACATCACTGACACTTGCCAGCTTCTTATTTTTGTTAAAGTTATCCAGGAGGATTTTACTGTTATTGAAGAATTGTTGAAAGTTTGCTCTTTGCATGACACTTGTAGAGGGACAGACATATTTTCTGCAGTTCATAGTGCCGTAGATGAAGTAGGTGGTTTTGGAAAGTTGTCTGCAGTGTGTACTGATGGTTGCAAAGCTTTTATTGGTTCAAATACTGGTTTTGTTGGACTTCTAAAGCAAAACAAAATTAACGTACCTACATTGCATTGCATAATTCATCAAGAGGCCCTTTGTGCAAAGTCCATAAATCTAAAAGACACCATGGCTACTGTTGTGAAAATAACAAATTTGATAAGAGGAGGACACCAGTCTTTAAATCACAGGAAGTTTTTATCATTTTTAGAGGAAGTAGATTCTAGCTACGGTGATCTCCTGCTT